>OZ025195.1:2764052-2891552 GCA_964019065.1 Catostylus mosaicus | reverse complement strand
ATAAATTCACACAAAAAAATCACTCTCATTGATGGGTAGAAGAGTCATCCTTGTAGGGGAGCGACATTGTGGAGCAGCCACCCATCTGAAACCAATTGGGTAACTGGCCCTGCCAACTTTGAAAGGGCTACCATGTAGCATTTTAGACTTTTTGTTATTTTCATCTGATTTTATCTTCTTGTAATTAGGGTTATTAGCAGATATTTTTTGATGCAATAAGGTTGAAACTTTTGTTTCGGTGTTTTGTATTTAAATGGAGAGCTACCCTTGTGAAGCAGCTACTGCTGGGGCTACCCTCAAGAAATATTGTCCATAGCAATGGCGATGGTAATAATCAATGTCATCTGTTTCTGCTGAGTTGGTTTGGTCGGTTTAAGAATGACGATATTATAATCATTTAGCACAAAGATACTTTTGTTTGAAATATCATTACTTGTTAGGTTTTTACTTCAAGTTTTTTTGGACGGTTAATGGAAATTATGTGACGGTCATTTCCAATTTACATACACCCTGTGTAACTCGAAATGGTCAAAGTACACCCCTGCATTTTCATCTTCTTCTTCTTCAGCGTTTCCAATGGGGTTACTATTTCACACTAATCTCTTCCATGCATTTCTATCTCTCACTTGGTGTTCGTTTAGATTCTTCTCCTGCATATCTTCTTCACGTTTGTCCCTCAATCTTTACTCTGGGCACCCTCTCCTTCTGTGTCCTGGAACTTCCATCACCATCCCTCTTTTTCAAACATACAGTCGTCATCTCTTCTCATCACATCCCATATCAATGCAATCCTCTCTCTTGCATCTTTGAACTTATTTTAGCCACCTTTATTTATCCTGTTATCAACTTTTTCCTGATCCTCTCATGCGTTCTGCATCAACCCCAGAGTATTCAGTCCATAACTGATGTCCTCTCTCCTTATTTTGCATAGATCCGTTCAAACATGGTTCAAAAGACAAGCATCGAAATCGTTTTAAAAGTTAATGACTCGATAATTTGCTCCGTTTGTCACACTGTCTTAGCTGCTTTAAAAACATTTCATAAGTTTTTTTTTACGTTGATGACCTTGTTGAATCACCGTATTTGACCTCAAGCCATTTGACATGAGCGCAACAACAATTTATTATCAGATTTTTTCCCTTTACATATTGCAGCCTTTAAAAAGAAAGTATTTGAAATGTTCATCATATGCTACTGTTGGACACATTAAGAAGTTTATTTCAGGAAAATTGAACTTGGAGAGTTGTAAAGATGTAAGTGCCTGTTATCTTAATATTTTCATTTTTGATTATGTACCTCCGGATAATCCATAGGGGAGGAGCGCACAGAAGGGCAGTTGCTCTTATGCGAGGTCACAAAACAATGTCAAAATATTGACCAATTATTGAGTAGCTTTCTCACATGTTTCAATATCTGACGGCCTTTTTCGACATATTTATTGGGTGAGCAGTTGCCCTTAGGCCATTACTTGGTCCTATTGCTTTATCATTTAAAAGATTTTCCCACGTTTTAGCCCCTTAAAAGAGATCCTGTAGGATCTACATATATTTTATGGTGAGAAGGCTCCAATACTGTACTACTTAACTCCTCAATAACTATCATGATTACACATATTTAGCTGATTCTCACAGCATACAAATTGTAGATAATGTTTATGATTAACATTGACAAAAATTAATACACAGTTCAGGAACAGAGAGAGTAGGTATCAAATATTCCACTTCCCTGCAGTAGTCACTTTTCCCCTGGCAAAGCTATAAAAAGTACTGTCTTTGAAAGAAAAACTGTGGTAGCGACCACTAACCAAGCAAGAAGCCAATATTTTAGTAGCTGACCTCTCATTAATCTCTCAAGTTATGCCCTTCAAATAAACTGAAATCTTTGATTCGTGATGGTAAAACTTTCATGGTTGTTCAGTTTAAGTTATCAAGATTTTTTGAGGTACAATTTGAACTTGAGATTTGTGGAGAAAAAGTTTCTTTCTGATCTAATGTTTTGTGATCAAATTTCAGCTGGATGTTCTTTGCAACGACGAAATACTTGGAAAAGATCATACTTTAAAATTTCTTAGTGTCACTAGATGGAAATTACAGGTTAGTTCCATTATGACACTGCTTCATACCATTAGCTGTACACCTATTCAAACTGTAGCCACAGATCATTGGCATAATCATCATCATCATCAATCATCATTATCATCATCATTATCATCATCATCATCATCATCATCATCATCATCATCATCATCTTCATCTTCATCTTCATCTTCTTCATCAGCGTCATCAACATCATCAATCAACGTCATCGTCAACATCAACATTATCAGCACCTTTATCATCTTCATAATCTTCATGATAATGATCATCATGATCATGATCATCAATCATCATCAATCATTATCATAATCATCATAATCATAATTATAATCATCAACATCATTATCATCGTCATCAACATCATCATCAATCATCATCATCAATCATCATCATCAATCATCATCATCAATCATCATCATCGTCATCATTATCATCATTATCAACATCATCAAACATCATCATCATCACCAATCATCATCATTATTGTTATCAGCATCATCGTCATCATCATCACATCATCATCTTAATCGTCTTCATCATCATGATCAACACTACTGTCATCATTTCCTTCGCTCTTGTTATCAACATATTCTGTTGCCCATCACACCCTTCAAGAGCATTAACCGTAACCTTTTCAACCAATGTTGTCCAATTTTTGATACTCTGCCTCTTAATGAAAACGCTTGTTCTAATTTCATAGTTTCTTGCTCTCACCATTACCATTATCTACATCACATTAACATGTTGACGCTCATATTTTAGACCAAACCACTGTTACTACATTACAGACCAAGGCTTGATTTATATCAGTAATTGGAATATGGGCATTTAATATCCAATGCAGGCCAGTTAGAGATCATTAGCATATATATGCTTATAATAATGACGCTTTATATATGTTGCGAATCTGGGCTGAATTTAAAAAATCTTGCGTATAATTTATTTCAATTTTATATACATATATATTTGTACAGTGTATCGATAAATGCTTAAGCTGATCCCTAAGATCAGATCAGTTTGTTATGCAAGACAGAGCAGGCGAGAGTTTGTTCCTTCCTCACAGTGTGAGACATTGAGAGAAGTGTTAAAGTGGAAGTAGTTTGTATCAAGGGATCTCCGTTTTGAAGATTCCTCCACGGCCAAAACATTTGGCAAATGTCCGAACATTTTGGCCATAAGATACGTATGCAAGATGCAAACAGAGGTGGTTTGGGGGTTTGGGGGTGGCTCAGCCTCCCACACTATGAAAATATCGTCTTCTTGCAGGGCAAAAATTGGCCCTGAGGGGCAGGTTTTAGCTACAACATGGGCAATTTTTACGATTTTGAAGTGGCAAAGAGTGAATTTTGCAGAGCAAAAGTGCCATCACTCTCCCAACATGGAGCATGAAGGGACGCCCCTGGATGCAAATTTCTTAAGTTTTCTAGGGAAAAGGCCATCTCAAGTTTGGAACACGCCCAAATTTAATACAGTTCGATGCTCACACTTACGCACTAATCCAGGAAGACCTAGTTATAATGATTTGGGTCACTATTTACTGACATTAGACCTACTCCTGTGTAATGACATTAATCGCTGTTGCACATGATTGCAGCGTTATGTATTTGCCCTCATAATGCGGCCGTTATGACATCGATTGCTGCCGTGATCAGAATTGAAAACATTACGTTTAATAGAATAGATTCAGTTTGACATCTTCTATTCATGGTTGTCAATTTAGTGACCTCTTTCCATGGACAAGTTAATCAAATATAAATGAAAAATGGTTTAACGCATACAGGTTAAATTCACTACGCTTGAATTGAGTTGCACCGCAATTAGTATTAAAGCACTTTTTCTCATCATCAAATAGGATTTCCGTCAGAACTTTTTAATTTTTTTCAATAAGTTAAATAGGCATAATAAGGATGTCCTCGCAAAATCAACCTTCTGCAATCTTTTTTCAAGTATTTTTTTGTAAAAGGATTAAAAATGTCAGCATTTGAGGCAACTAGAACCCAGTACCTGGCATTGGCGCCAATATTTTAAATCGTGAAGCAGTATTGTAAATATTTTTAAGCTTACTGTCTGTATGTGATAAACATATGCACTTATTTTATACTTCAGTTGCTTAAAGGAGAGAAATAATCATCCCCTGAAAAATTTCAATACTGAACTTCTCTAACCTGAGAAAGTTTGTATATATGTTTTGTTCAAGAAAGTACTAAATGTTGCAAACTGGGGTTTATTGAAAAATTAATTGCTTAACTGGTGAAAAAGGCATTCGAGGCTCAGCTTAGTCCAACTAAAAATAAAAATATAAGTATGGTAAAAATAGTTAATAAACGTATTTTTTTATAAGAAACTAAGATTTGGGGTTGGTAGGCAGTTTTTTAAAAATTGCGGCCATGTCGAAACCAAAAGTTTCTTGCGTGTTTCTTAAGTTTTTAGATGGTGAGAAGCCCCCGAAATTGCTTGAAATTTAATTAGGGAGGGTCCATTATTTAAACCAGAAAAAGGACATCAGTTCTGAAGGAATTTTGTAACAAAGTAAAGAATTAATTTTTTCTCGTTTATCATGCATTTGTGTCAGTTTTACCGCTCATTGTATATTTCATCCTGTTTGTATATATTTTGAAGAGAATCATTTCAAATATCAGTTATTGTGTTATTGGTATGTTTATCTTTGCTTAAAAATTCATTCTATGGAATTATTAGAGTGAGAGGGAAGAAAGACGCGAATGGAAACATTGATTTCGGCACTCAGTTGCAGCCAGTACCGTAGGTAGCTACAGTGGAGAAGGGGGGGGGGGGGTGTCACCCCGTCCCCCAGACAAAATATTTTGTTTCAAAAACAAGGGGTTTGTTGCCTTGAAGGAGTATTTCGTCGGCAAATTTTGCTAACTTGACGGCAAATAGAGGATCGTACGCCCAATTTTTTCGGCAAATTCATCGTGAACATCCCCAGAAACAGAACATCTAGCTACGGTCCCGGTTGCAGCAGTGGCATAATCCCAAAGTGTCAAAAAAACAAAACTTGTATTTTGCCAAAAGGATATTAAGTGATAAGAAAATCCTCCAACATCACTTTTTTTTGTTGGTAGGTGAACGACAATCTAATACTTTGCCCTCTCAAAAAGTATTTTTCTCACCAAATTTATAGCAATAAGAATGATCATCTTATTTGTTATTAGAAAGGCGATCATCCTTCTTCCCTTCTTCTCCCATTCCTAGCGATTCTTAGTGGCAAAAACCTTAGGTTCAATATAGGCAGAGACCTACATAGAAACAGCAGGCTAGATGTTACTAGTGGAACAAGATTTGAAAGTTGTTACTCAGAGTTTTACACTAAATTTGATGCCTGATGTTCACATTTAGTGAGAAACTCTTGTGTACCAACTTCCAAGTCTTCTTCCACTAGTAGAATCTAATGTATATGTTATATTTATTTGAAAATGCATGCAAATTTCAATCAGTGTGGTAGGTTCATCTTCATTGATTGCGAACATCCGCTTAGAAACAAAATGTCATATGTTGAATGGCACTTGCTGGCTTGCCAAAATTTTGGCTTGATTGATTGCATTCAGTAAACATTGAGATCAAGTTTGTGATTTTCAGAGCTGTGTCTATTGTTTGTAGTTTAAATTTCAAGGAGCAGCTGATGGCGAACAAATAGATCTGAATCTAAAGTCAATGCAGGAGTTTCGTTACTTTCGAAACCTGTTATGTACAGTGTAGAATACAATTGAAAAATTCTGCTCCTACATACCTTTTGATATCACTTAAATTTTATAAGACTTTATGTGTTTGTAAGAATTTCTTATTGTTGATAATTAACAATTCTTTTGCAACTGAAAATTAATTTGCTTGGAAATCCATGTCGAGTTCATAACAAATTATTGCCCTGGATTTACTTGTGTTTTGGGAAAATGTTTTAGCCCCGTTCTATGAAGCCTCAAAAAAATGTAATGGCCCAATGACTTTTACCACCGGCCGTGTAATAAATTAATTTGTGTACTGTCCCTTGTACAAACAGATGCGTATATAATTTTTGGGTTGAGCCCCTTCCGCCAAGAAAAATGTAATAGGACAAGTATCATCTCATGTGTACACACGTGTTTATATCATTCCTTTATACACGTGATACGTCAATCAATAACTCCGTCAATCAAACATTGCTCACGTGTTTTCATGTATATATTGTATTTAGTTGTGATCATTAGAAGTTCTGTTTTTTTCATGAAATGAAAATGTAACGAGTGCGTTTTCGTTCGCCTCTCGCTCTTATGATGTATATGCCTCTTAGAAAAAGTCATAACTAATTTTAAACAAAAGATGGACTTTATAATACTCTTTCCATACCATCCATGGAAAAGGGGCCATAAGGTTTGGGCAGGTCGGTTATGCATATTGGCACAATTCACCTGCTTGTACAAGTCAATTTCATTAATATTCCCCACCGTTATTAATGAAATAAACCTTTCTCAAAAAAGGCGATGGTGAATTTGCGAGACGAAAATTAACAACATTTTTAATAATGCAAGAGTTAAATCTTCAGTGAACGCGCTGGGGAAGTTTAAGTAAATGATAAAAAAAAACTCTGAGACGAGTTTCTATTCACCTGCTCATATTTGTTTTCGATTACCTAAGTCAATCTAAGCTCCTGAAAGCTAGGAAAAGTGCAGGTGAGCCAAAAGCCAAATTTTTAATCAGTCGATCCGCTATCTCAAATCTACACTTTCTCACAGCGATTTCGGTCACATCGAGAAGCTAGATTGGGGGTCTAGCAAGAAGGTTATCGACATGGGCTCAGAACTTAGGTTAAAACAGGGAGTGAATAGAAGACCACATTTGGATTTATATTCATCATTTACGAATCACCAACGTATTGATTTTTTAAAAAAGGGCGACAAAGACCCCTTGGACCTATAGAAACAAAGTTATCAGGTAGTCAACAGAAAAATTTGAAAATCAAATCTTCAGTAGCGTAGGAACCATCTTAAAAGTGGGGAGGAAGGACAAAGAAGGGCACATGACCACTCCATTAGTTTAAGAAGGGCTCTTTTGGGTTTCAAAGGGACACTTTCTTGGTTTTGAATGGAAAGTTTTGTGTTGCTCCTCTGTCTCCCTCCCGATTCCTATCCCTTGATCCCTGAGGCCAGAGCCGACAAAAATGAAAAAATGAAATAAAATTTGGTAGGTACAAAGCTTGCCAGGGTCAAGATCCTCATTTATCTTAAAGCCACTGTGAGGATCAATTCTTAAAAATTTAAGACCAGCTTGAGAGCAAGATCTTCAGAAAATCGATTTGCTTACTACAAAGATTGATAAGCGGTTTGTTTTCCTTGTGATTATTTATTATGCGATGCATTTTAGTGAAAAGGTAGGGTACTTCAAAGGTCGAGAGCATTGTGACTATTGTTATTGTCATGTGTGTCAAGGAGGCTCTCGAGAAATTCTCATTCGTTTTGCAGGTCAGAGAAATCGTAAACGAACTAAAAGTAACCTCATTTTTGTTCAATAATTACGGAATACAGAACCTTTTGGTGTTGAATTTTCAACCCAACTGCTGCTTTTCTTTACAGTGTTGAACTAGGTACAAACAAAGCTTTCAGTATAATAAGGAGCAGCTGCTCTCAATAACGTGACCTCAGAAGAAAGAGACTGGCCTGGACGAACACGCTGAAAGTTTTCTGCGAATTTTTTTTATTTCAAGAAGCAAGAAACAAGAAAGATAAGCGACTCTTCAATAAATGATCAAACTAACGTAAGTTATAATCAACGTGTGATATAAATATAAATGCATCTTGAGAAATCAAGGGTAGACTTGAAGTATTGATATCTCCTTTTTTAAAGTTTAGGCCAAACACCAAGGTGAAAACTTTCAAAACGGAACCTTTTCTCAAATTAATTATTGACATATTTCTCGTCCTTTTCGGTATCTTTTCATATCAGACGGTTTGATTTAGTTAGTGTTTGTTTATCTAAATGCTTGTGTGGCTCGCAAAGTACTTATTCTAGAACAAACGCAAAAGAATGATTTTGAATTTATCGAATCCATGTACAATGGGATGCAAACAGCGTTTTGCATTAGTAGCCTATGGGTACAGTTGATATTTTCGTTGCTCACAAAAGAAATGGGAATAGATTTCGCTTGCTTAGGTATTGTCATCGTTTTTTGTCAACCTGTTTTGTTTATGAATGAAAAATACCAGCGGAGGCAAGTGGATCTCACAACTCTGGTTGAGGTAGGGAATGGCTCTTCGTTAAGTCTAGAGGATGAATTCTTGGCGAAGACCGAAGTTTATATTATAGTCACCATACGCAATGACCGTTAATCACTGTAAAATCACGAACATGTTGACTTCAAAGGGTGATGAATCCCCCCCAGACTCCTTTTGGTCTTTATTTCAAGGGAGCTAAATTATCATACATACTACAACCGACAATTTGAGCATCAAATATTGATGTCTGAAGATTTGTCAAAATTGTTAAATAAATGGTGTCACATTAGTTGGTACACCAAGTGAAAGATTAGATTAGCTGAGATAAAATTGGGATAGATAAGATTGTGTTAGGCTACTTAACAATGGGTTAGATGAGGTTAAATTGAATCTTGTTAATGTGCAGATGCCAGCTCCTCAATGGGTTAGATGAGGTTAAATTGAATCTTGTTAATGTGCAGATGCCAGCTCCTCAAAGCCATTACCTAGTTTTGAGTTTGCTTGAGCCATAAATATTTCACAAATTGTAGTTAAGGTCCTGAATACATATCTCTATTTTATTGGCTGCCTTGAGATGCTTCTTACTTGCAAATTTTCTTTAATTTAGTATGCACTGTACACTATCAAAACATTTTGATGTTCTTAATGTTGTTTTGCTAGTTTTTGTTGAAGAAGTTATCAATGTTTGACTTTTCTATTAAAATTTGCTGGATGATGATACCGTTAGACAAGGTTAGATAAGTTAACATGTAATTAATCTATTGCCATTACACATTGCAAGCATGTTGACCATTAAGCCCTCTTCTAACTGTCAACTCCTTCCATCTAATTGTAATGACAAAGAAAGGACATAGCAATAGCACAATACTTAAACTGATCTAAAAGATGAATCATATTGACCACATATTTGTCCATTGTCATCAAACGCTTCAAGTTGTGCCTTGTGGTAGGATATTTCCAATGAGAATTTTTAATTCTTCACCCACATAGTGACAGTCTATTGCTTTTTTTATTCTGTTTATTTAGCTTACTTTAGGTAATGAATGTTGTTTTTATTCTCCAATTGACCACAACACTGCATCCTTAGATCACCTATGCTAGAGTAATTGGTGATAGCTTTCACATGATAAAAGTCCATTAGTGTCATGTTGTTGTGATGTTGCCTTGTCAACCACCTCTGTTTATCAGTGGTCAGGTCGTTCTGCTTAATCTCAAACATCTTCCCTCTGTAATAACTTTTTTTATGATCATCCTCTCCATTTTGCAATACCACTTTTTTCCAGGAAGACCAAATATTTGTGCAAGAGTTTGCTTAGTTTTATTGAACTCATCTAGTTCTACATGGTTGCCATGAATGGGCCTTGCAAAAAGTCTTGCATAACCAAATGGATTGTAGCATAAACTCCAACCTGTACTACACCCAGAAACTTAATTGCTATTGCTTTGATAATAGGTTTTACTTCTCAGTGTATGCAAATCCTTCTGGCATCATTTTACAAGCATTATCTAGCATTTTTTCAATCCACCAACATATAAATAAGTACTCAAAGCCTTGTTGGAATCATTCTATGCATAACTTAATTTCGTTGTCTGCCTATCCACACAGTGAAAATGTTTATAGAATTCAGTTCTTGATATGGCAGATGAATGGACAGTACAGGGACATCCCTTTTATGGGATATGGGGGGCTTGCTTGATCAAATTAAAAATTGAAGATGAAATAAAAGTATATTGAGAATATTAGTGAAAATTAATGTATTCTTGTAAAAAGTGCTTATATCAATTCTTTAGACCTTTCCCACAATAGTTAGCTAGTATTGTCATGTTTTTGGCTCTTAATAGGGTGTGGAAAGTTTATTAATACGGTTTTTTGAAGTATAACATTTTGGAGAATGTGAGATTGATTGTAAATGATATTTTTTTTAACCACTGTTGTACAATCATTTGATTTTGAAACTTAAAGTGAAATTTTAATGGAAATGAACTTTGCAAAAAGAAATTTTATATTTTACAAGATCGTAAAACAGCTGCAGAATTCATCCTATTACAGTTAAATAAATGATTAACTTAAAAAATGGCACTAACTATTTATTATATTAGGTTTTATTGATCCCTAGCTTTAAATGAACCTTTCTGCAGATGTTGCACATCTTCAGTCAGAATCAACATTCTCTTTCCCCATCAAATAAATAGCATCAAATTAGTTGTTATCTTTGTTTTTAAGGTAAAGAAATTCTAATTGTGTTGGCCAAAGGTTTCATAAATTGTCGATGAAGCAATTTTCCTATAAAAAATAAGTAACAAAATCAGTTGTGAAGAAATAACTATCTGTTTGCCCCTGCAATACCTAGCAACTTCATTACTGGTGTCCCTTTTTGATGTTTTTTTTAAAATAGTGAAGTTCCCAGCCATGGTTAAACAGGAATTGCAGCACTACATATTTGGATAAATAGTACCTCAAATTTCACAAAGGGGAAGGCCTCCTAATTATAAAGAAATAACATAATATTATCAGAAATAGATTTAATTGTTACATTTGTTCTGAGTTAGTGAAGTATGTTTCCCTCGTAGAATCATCCTTACTTAGTTTCTCTTTATATCCAGCCAGGGCCGTCGAGAGGGAGGGGCAGAGGGGGCAGTTTTCCCTAGGGCCTCAGGGTCCAGGGGCCTTATCAACTTATATCAAAATTTTTATTTGTAGCCTCTTTAGATGTATTCAAGAAGAGAACCTCCTGATATGAGCAGCCTACAAGGTTCTAAGAGTGCCTTCAAATTCAGTTGCCCCAGATTCCCTTGCTTTCTGTCCTTCTGCGCGCCTCGATCACAGACACAAGGGGCCTCTTTTTGGAGTTTTCCCCCTGGGCCTCGAATACCTCTCGGCGGCCCAGTATCCAGCCCTTTCTACCTTTTTCTTCTCCAGACTGTTTCTAAGCTTTTTGAAATTTTACACGCCATCCGAGGTGAAGAGATTCGCAGTTGCGTTTTCCCGACGTACAGTACTTCATATTTTTTGTTGAAACAAGGCTTTTTGAATACTTTATATTTAATGTCTGGAGCCTAATAGAGGTGGAGCTTATTAGATATTTTCGACGTTATCCAAATAGCTATCTTAGAGAGCAAATGATTTACCATTTACAGACAAACAAACCTAAGTCAATTTTTGCAATATATTTAAAAAATCCGCTGCAAATCGCGCCCCGTGCTTTATCAATTTCCTTGTGTAATCAAACTTGTACTAAATATTTTAGAGGATCATCAATTTGTTGAATTTCAGTTAAAATGAGAATTTTGTGCAAAGGGATAATAGGCTGAGATGTCCTTTATCATGAAAGTCAACCTCGAAGCAGCTGCTCTGATGAGGTCAAACAATTTATAGGCAATTAAGACAACTTATTTGATAAATATATATCAGTTAAACGAACATCTGGACACAACTTTCTTCTTCGCGATTGCAATGCTATTGCAATTTTACCCTACGGAAATCAAATTTGCCAGGTCAAATCGGGACCAAACGGCCTTTCTGTTCGATGCAGTTGCCCCCAGGAGCCAGTTTTTTCCGAAAGGGGATTATAATTTTCTTAATTTGGAGGGAGGGCCACCCCTTTTCAATATTCTCTTAATTGATGCAAACATCATATGGGTTAGAGATCGCTTGCCGCTTACACTGCACGTTTATATGTGATATCAGTCACAAGAAATGTGAAATTTTATTGCAACCAAAAGGAATTCAAATCTATGGTAAAGTAAAAGTAACTAAAACGATGTAAGTAGACCAAACTAAAACTAATAATTAATAGAACACACTATTAAAGGGAACTTGGGGCAGAGCTAGCTCATAGACCTCAACACGGTAGATGAGGCCGATTTAACCGTGCTGATCTAAGTTTATTTCGCCCATAATGGAGAACAGATTGGGTGCTGCAAGAGATATGGTTTTACAGGGGAATGCTAAGGATGTCATGGAAAGAACGTTTGCCAAACGAATATGTCTTAAAAAGAACAAAAGTAGAAGGGGCTTGAACGAGACAGAGAGAGTCGAGTTTCGGGGCATGTTATGCGTGAAGTGAAATGAAGAGTGCTGTAATCACTGGCAAGGTTGAAGGAAAACATAGTGGAAGCAAGCCAGGGTTAACAAACACCAGGAGCATGAGCAGCAATTTTGGTTTAAGTGAAATCGAGTTGGAACCGCTGCGAAGGAAAGAAGCTACTTTTGTAACTGCCTTGAAAGCGCACGGCTTTTGTTTTCAGGATACTTTGACTTCATTTGAATAGTGAGTTGCTGGCCTCACGGTTAAACCGCAATTAAATTAAACGTTTTCCAATGCACTGCATCGATTATTTACACCACCTGGTGAAAACGTCTTGTGAATAGGCAAATAGTTTAGTTCACAGAAACCTGTAATGGTAAGGAAGTTTTGATGAGCTCATGAAAATTTGGAGGGATAGGGCGTTCATTCTTGAAGAATTTTTGTGCCAGTAGCCAGAGTTGTTTTGCAGAAGAAAAGTGGAATATAAGCACGAAAGTGGAGATTTTAACGACGTAAATAGGTAAAAACATTCTCTCTCTGTTCTCGAAGTTAATGTTGTATCCCATGTAGACATTTTAGTATTAGAACTAGGAAAAGACTACGGTACGAGAGCTTGTTACCCAGCGTCACAAGCCTAAAAGATATCAAAACAGGACGATACTAAACAATGATATAACACCAGTCAAGCATTAGTGCCTGAATTCTGATACCAGATTTGATTGGACTCATAAACGTTTTCATTGTTCAATCGATAAAGTGTAAGAAATATCTAGAATTCTCAGGAAAAAGATTCTTTTCCTCTGATGCAAAACATAGAATTAAATCTAAGTTAGTATCATGTTTTCATGTTATTTTTATTTGTAATTGACATCAAATTACAGTTTTTTTATATAATGTGCTAGTGAAATGTTTTTATATTAATCACCGACTATTCAATTCAGAAGTTAACATGCGACGATGCCATAATTAAGGCTATTTCATGTTAATTATAATGAACTAATTTCAAAGTCCATCAACTTCTAGAAGTTATAGACATGTCTTAATTACGTCTTTGTCAATTAAATATAAATGGCTTCTTCACTTGTCAACTTCTGAATTTGACTGTCGTTAGTTAATATACTACAAGGACATGACTTTTTATCGTCGTTCGTCCCCTCCTATTTATTGTGAGACTGCGATTTCCATCTGAAGTGTATTTGTTTATTATTTAGGTAAATTGGTTAGTGAATAAATGAATGATTAGATGAATAAATAAGAAGATTATTATATAAATAAATAGATAGATGATTGAATATATAATAAATGTATGTATAGGTGAGTAAATAAATAAATCAATAAATGATCCAGTTTTCTAATGCGCTGTTAAAGGTGGCTGGATGAGTTAAGGCCTGTTTTGAGCTGCGGCGCTAAGAATATACGACTTGCGGCCGTAAGACAATTTTTAGTCGGTCCTGTTTCGTATGCTTTGAAATCACATCGTGGCTTTAATGGGAAGTCATTAGAATTTTTGCTGCAGGGTTCCGTGATCGCTTTTCCAAATGAATCTGTTACTGTTTGTTCTTGTTTGGCTGTGAAATGAAATTTGATTTACAATGTTTTGTTTGGTTTTAGCGTCATGCCGTAAGAGAAGCTAATCATTATGACCGTGATAGAAGATGAGCCCAGAGAATCTAAATGTTATTCCATTGGCGAGTTTGAAGTCGAGTCGAATGCTAGTCTCTCCTTCGATGAAAACACGCAATGTGGATGGAATAAGTGCAAACCAGATGCACTTCAACGGCTAAACACACCAAAATGGTTTCTCTTCTTCCTTGTTTGCTACTCAGCTGCTCAAGGTAAATAGCATTGAATAGCATGCATGTTATTTTTATACAGTTGGTAATATATAAGGCTGATATTTGCGTCGCTAAAATTTAGCGAAATTGATGGAGATAAATACTGTAGTATTAAACAGAATGAGAAATTGTTACCCATCAGGTAATGCACTAGGGTGACTTTTTGCGTCGCTATAATTTAGCGACATTGATGGAGGTAACTAGTATTAAATAGAATGAGAAATGTTTACACATTTGGTAATGAATAAAGCTGACTTTTTGCGTCGCTAAAATTTAGCGAAATTGGAGGAGATAAATACAGTTGTATTAAACAGAATGAGAAATTGTTTCTTATCAGGTATTGCATTAGGCTTACTTTTGCGTCGCTAAAATTTAGCGAAAGTGATGGATCCGAATTCTGGGAACCATAATATAATTTCAATTTTTCACGGAATAATTTTCGATTCTTTCTGCTTGTACGTGTAGAAATTGATTGTTAAATAGCGACAAATGGCACTAACACAGTGCTAGTTGTAAGAACGTTGCAATAAACTCGCACTTAGTCGCATTGCAAGTACACGAACAAAATGCGAGGCTTAAAATTTTTTTCCACTTAATTGAAGACTAGGGAGTTGATAGCCATTCGCTAAAATCGCTAAAATCGCTAAAATCGCTGAAATACGATGGTGCATAAAGAATTCGGCCTGATGGACCTACGGTGCCAATAGTCATTGTCAGAATACTCTCTTGTCAGGCGTTGTCCGAAATAAATATCCTCTTTCAGTGAGTGAAATTGATAATAAAGTTATGTGATTCGAAGATTTATGAAATAGCAATAAATACAAAATAAATCAGGGCTGCCGAGAGGGGGGACAGGGGGCAATTTGTCCCAGGATCACAGGGTACACGGGGCCTCTTAAACTAATATTCCCCTTTATTAGCTTATTTGGAGTATTAGAGGAACGTCCCATTAAGAATAGTCTCCAGGGTATAAAAGTCCCCCCTGAATTCAGTTCCCCAAGTCTCCCTTGCTTTCCGCCGCTTCTGCTCGCCTCAAGCGCAGGTGGCCTTATTTTGCAGTTTAGCCCCTGGGCCTCGAAAATATCTCTAATAACTTCTAATAGCGGACGCCTGGGTTATTATAGAATTGCATAAACAACTTAATTTTGATGTCGTTAATTACGTGACCCTATTCATTAGCCGCAAACCCATGATGATTCTGTCTAGAAGGAGGACGGCGCTGCGACGAAACAGTATAGGCACCAATTTCTTAAAGGTACCTGCAATCATAACAAATGCGGGATTCAAATTTCTGACTTGAGAATAGATTTAAACGTCCTGCCCTTATTATTGCTAACCTGTCGAACGATTCATCAATTGTTGGTAGGTATAGCGAAATATTGGCATGATATGAAATGGAGGGGCCTGTTCTAACGGCCTCAAGTGGACTGTTTATGTATTCGACAAATAAATCTCCAAGCTTTCAATCCCTTTGCCTGAACGTTTATTGCAATAGAAAGGCTTTGAACTACACAAAAGCCTCACAACGCTCGTCTTTAATTTGTTTGTGTTGAAATGTTGTATGCTTTAAACTTAGTTTATATTTCCAATGCACAGAACTTCTTGCCACAAAGCTAGATCGTTTAGGCAAACTCATTCGTTGTGTTGTAATCGGTTTTCTTGTTTGATAAACATATTGGCAGTTTTCAAACTCTCTAAACGAAGCGATTTGTGTCTGCTGTTAAATGGCCTTTCCAAATCCATATTAAATATTCATGATGTGGACTGGTATAACATTAAAATTTTCAAATTTTTGCGTTATTCTATCCCAGGATTGCTTCATTATTGATGAATAAGGTCTGATAATCACACCTGGATAGCAGAATTATTTTTATTTCTCATCATCATAATCATCATCATCATCAATGCATTAAATAACCCATTGGGGTCGATAAAAAAGAACAAAAGCGTTAGAATTTGCTAAGGTGATTTCGAAATAGATTGTAAAAGTATCTAAGTTAGTTCGCTTGACAATATTGTCTGGGAGGCTATTCAATTTTAAAAATGATCAAATAAAAGAAAAAAGCCTTTCAACGTCAGCCCTTCCGAATTTAGGCCTAGTCTTTAAAGTGTCTAAGTTCCTTTACGTTGAAAAAGTTCCCGCGGAATGGAAAGTGCTAATGTCCAAGGCTATTAATTTTTGAACATTTTATGGACGTATTTCATTGGAATAGATATGTACGTGATTAAAGTGAGTCCCATTTCAACCGTAGTAGTTAATATGCCACACTAGATCTATATCAATAATATCCCGTAACAAAACGAGATCTATTCATTTTAATCTCCGGATTCGATTTAAATTCCCATGCTCGTTCCATGAAATATTCCACCATGGTCTGGCTAACAGACAATGACAATAAAAATTCACATTCAGCACATGACAGTTTTCTTGTGCTAACAGCGACTATTAGCAAAATATCGACTAATGACCCTGATTGGTCAATTTTACAGTTGCCATGGAAACCAGGCTATTTCTTCTTTCTTTTGTTGCTTTTAGGGGCAACCGAATTTTGTTGCTTTCTTCTGTCCATTGGAAAATCCGAATAGTAGCCTTGCTTGCAGCAGACAATAAACCGCCACCTTTTATCCTCCAAAAACATGCATTAGGAAGAAGCAACTCTTCTATCCTTCGGCATAAAGGGTTGTGTTGTAGAAACCCAGCATCGACTATGTATCAGTGAAGATGTTAAAGTGAAACGTGCTTCTTTCTTTTTAGGAATGATCGTTCAGGGCTTCACAAATGTTGGACTTTCAACCCTGGAGAAGCAGTTCAAGCTGAGCAGCAAGGAGTCTGGAACGATCGTAGCAGCTAAGGAGATATCATCGCTTTTGCTCATAGCATTTCTTAGTTACTACGGAAGTTTTGGCCATAAACCAAAGTACTTAGCAGTGGGAGCTCTCGTCACAGCATTGGGCAGCCTACTCTACGTTCTACCGCATCTGCTGATCGGCAAATATATACCAGATAAAGATGCAAACATCTTCAAGAATCGCGACGTCTGTATTGAAACAGTCGCTCTGAACAGCACTTTGGAAGATGCACGGTGTCACGTTCTGGGCCAGTCAGAATGGTATTACATGTTTACATTTATATCTGCCAAGTTATTGCTGGGTGCTGGCACCGCTCCGCTTTTTACACTTGGCGCTGCATATATAGACGAGAACGTCAAACCTAAAGTCGCACCGATTTATTTGGGAATTTGGTATGCTACGATATTCTTTGGACCAGGAATCGGATTTGTTGCTGGTGGATCTTTGCTCAACGTCTATGTGGACCTTATCCAGGTATTAATTTCTCGATAACATCGTCTTGCCCTTTACAAATTTGCACAACGAAAGTTTGCGCCAGGAACATGCAAGCACAAAGCATTTTTACATCAAGGTTGATGCATACTATGATAAAAGGATGGGTGGAGTTTTCAAAACTATATTCCCCTGCCTGACAGAAGGCAGTTGTGCATAAGGCTCATGTGTAAACGATAAACGAAATCTTTTGTGTATATTTTAAACCGATAACCGCTCTCTGTGCGTTGAATAAGTACAAATCAAAAGAGCAAAGAACCCTATTACAAATGTTACGATTATTGGGTACCTGAATAAATATGTCCCGGATAGATTTTCATTTCAATTTGATAAGTGATATGGCCGATGTGCTCAAAGTTGGGAAACTTTTCCCTTTTGTGATCTGCTCCCATTAGATGTCATCTTTCGAAAAATTGTCATGTCATCTTTCGAAAAATTCTATCCTATTTAGATGATCGCTTTTTTTCTGTTCATGAATACGTTTTTTCATTTTCAAAGCCGGTTGGATTGAACCTAAGTCCGGACGATCCAAGATGGATTGGAGCTTGGTGGCTAGGCCATTTTTGCGGTGGACTGTTGATATTTGTCACATCATGTGCCCTCTTTGCATACCCCCGCCACATGCCAGGATCGAGAGCATTACGTCAACAGGCAATCCGCGATGGAAAGATCCGACCAGAGGACACAAGGATCCACGGAAAGCTGAAAGAAATGATACCAGCAACCATTAGCCTGCTTCGAAATCCGACCTATGTATTCAACACACTTGCATTGGCATGCAGCACTATCATTGCCACGGGGCTTGGTCCATTCATTGTGAAATACCTTCAGTCAAATTTTGGTGCATCAAACTCACAGGCTGGCATTTCAGTTGGGATTACCTTGATACCTGGCACCGCTGGAGGCATATTCATCGGAAGCATCCTCATGAAGCGACTCAAAGGAAGTGATTCTTGTCAAATGGCTGCTAAATACTGCTTCATCTTCCAGCTCTTTGCCATCTGCAGTATCGCTTCGTTTTTGATTCCAGGCTGTGAACCACCAAATCTTGCCGGAATCCATCAACCGTACTTTGGAAGGTTAGTCAATTTCATTCATGTATTTCCACTAGTTTCATTCTTGTGTTTGATAAAATGTTGATATGAATATAGCTCATTTGTGAAACTTATTAACGATCCAACTTCTGTTGTATCCTATTTTTATTTTACTTGAAGAAACTGTATTATTTGAAATAGTTTATAAACATTACTTTCTTTAGTTTACATTCTTTTTTGTTGGTTTGAATTTTCTTCCATTTCCTTTTTTTATTCATTGCCTTTCTTTTCATTTCCTTTCCTTTCATTTCTATCATTTTCTTTCATTCCCTCTCATTTCATTTCTCTTACCTTCTATTCTATTCTGTTCCCGCCTCTTCTTTTCTTGCCTTTTCCTTTCAGTTACTATTCCTCCTTTTCATTTCTTTGCATGGCTTTGTTTTTATATCCTTTCTTTTTTCTTATTTCTTTTCCCATCCCATGCTTTCTTTTCCTTGCCGTGCTTTTTTTCCTTTTCCTTCCACCCTGCATTTCCTTAATTGGTCAACCCACTACTTCATTGGCCGGCATGACGTTGCTTCTTATTATAGATGAAAACATTATTGTATTGTATTTATTCTTTCTTTTTAGCAATAAAATTGGCAATCTTACTTCGTCATGCAATGCTGCTTGCTCTTGCAATGCTGTTCAGTATGCACCAGTCTGTGGAGTCGATAAAGTTTCGTATTTTGCCCCATGCCATGCTGGTTGTCATTTCAGGAAAGATGTCCATGTAAGTAAACAACAGTGGGTTTTTTTAGTAAAAAACAACAGAGGGTGCTGTCCTCATAGATTTTGAAGGCGAGGATTTGACCAAGCAACATTTAGATGCCTAGTCCTAAACCTTAACTACACCACAAAGACCATTTTACTAAACTTTACACGATACTAAACTAAATGTTTTGATGCCATGATATTTGATGTTCAGAGCTGTTGATACCTTATAACACTTTGCTTATTTCATGCCAGGGATACTCCGACTGCAGTTGCATTGACCCAAGGATAAATGCTACACGAATTCAAACAAACACTTCAGCATCTTCATCAAAACCCGAGATTACTGTTCAAGTTGTACCAGGTCTTTGTGACAGGGAGTGCAAAAGCATGATTCCGTTTCTTGTTGGTGCACTTCTCATATTGCTTCTAAGCTTTATAAGTGCAATTCCTAGCAAGATGGTCGTCATGAGGTAAGAAAAATATTCATAACTGAGAAACTTTGAATGTAATTTTAATGCACTAAAGACGTTTCTTTTCAATAAGTTTTAAATGAACATATTAGATTTTAGAGGCTCTTATGACTTGTAAAGCACACTTGAAGGTCTTACAAACAAACTGTTAAGTGTCCTATTCTTATTTTTTGTATTTGTTTTTGTATATCATCATCATCATCATCAAAATAGATCAATCAATCATCATCATCAATCATCAATCATCATCATCATCATCATCATCAACATCATCATCATCATCATCATCATCATCATCATCATCATCACAATCGATCAATCAATCAATCAATCAGTCAATCAATCAATCAATCAATCAATCAATCAATCAACCAATCAACCAATCAATCAATCAATCAATCAATCAATCAATTATTCAACCAGTCAATCATTATCGTTTTTCATGTAGGTGTGTCCCTGACAACGAGAGAGCCTATGCACTGGGTGTACAGTGGATCTTTTTGAGTTTGCTCGGATCGATGCCTGGCCCAGTCCTTTTCGGGATTTTTATCGATAAATCATGTGATTTATGGGAGAAAACATGCTCAGGAACTGGTAACTGTTTGCAGTATGATAATGTCTATCTCAGTTACATGTTATGTGGAGCTACCTGCCTTTTCCAAGGTGAGTTGAATTACTATTAACTATTTATCTACGGTCAGGTTTTTAAAAACTCATCAGTCCCTAGTATGATTGGAAAATTTTTCATATCTTTTGCATTTTTGTCCGTAAACATCAAGACCTCGGAATTCTGCTATCAACATAAGGTGTGATGGATTTTTTCCGGAATTATTGTATTTTGCCACATGGAAATAATTCAATTCTGTTTTATGAGGGATTTGAAATGTGGGGAGACCGTGACTAAATATGATTAAGGCAGAATTGAACCATCCTCTAAAAGCCTTTCGCAAAGCTCTCCAAACGAGGGCCGTCGCGACCCATTGCCAGTAGGAGGGGTGTAAGATGAGGCTTTGCCGACAAGGTGGGTTTGGCAAATTCTATAGGGTGTGGCCCTAGACCCTCCAGTGGTTTTGTTCACAGATTGCAGTTTTGCTTGAAATTTGCCGAGGCAAACCTAAGTTATGTTAAATGAGATGGATATCAAAACTGTAAAATTTACCGACAACAACAGCTTACAGCCTAAGAATTGCCGACAGAGCCTTTTTCAGGGGAGGTGTGACACCCCCACACTCCCCCCATAACGACGGCCCCGCTCAAAATCATTGTTGCTGAAGCTTGCTTATTTTGATCTGCGATTCCAGCCAGAAACACTTTGTTCCAGCCCTCGATATGACAACGTCCGAAAATTACACTTGTTATTGCATTGCATTTTAGTGCTCTCTGCTGTTTTCTACTTTTTTTCCTGGAGACTATACAAACCACTCCCGAGCACAAACAAGCTTTTGGTTGAGGATGGCGATGCTGATGATGGCAGAAACTCTGTTACGATGTCTAACATAACAGAGGGCACGATTGTTGAAGATGTCGATACCCCCACGCAAAAGCAGCCATTATTTACCCCAAATGGCTTTAACCCTAAACCGCTGTTCATTTACGAATCGTCGATATAACTTTGGGTTGGGATTATTTATTTTGAGAAGGAACGAGATCTTGTCGAACTTTTTTTAAACGAAGTGAAATTCAACTTGAATCGTTGCTTGTAATTCGCAATTCAACAGTTTGATCTTCATCAAAATACATTTGCTGGTCGAAATGTATTTGAAATTTCCTTAAATTCAAGAATTCGCAATGCCTTTGTCAAAATATTCTATAGTTATTGAAATTTTGTATCGCCGGGCAATTGATGTAGCTCTTACAACAAGCCCCTTTTGGCTTGAAGAAAGAGCATTTTACAAAACTGGGTACATTCACTGGAAAGTTTACCCGTGATAGGTCCTATAAACTAAAACCAAAAGGCAAAATCATTACTTAAGCTTATTGATATATAAACATGTGATCACCCCAAGTTAAACATGTGATCATTCACAAGTTAAACATTTCCCCTCAGTAGTGGAATCCGGTTCCTGCCATGGGCTAGGGGGCAACTTCCCACTCCACCCCCCCCCCCCTTTGAAGAAATATGTCTCTCAGGTAGCTCAATATGCTGCTCAATTCTAATCACGCCAGTTTGGTGCTAGCTTATGATCAAGCTCAAAGGCGATCCCCCCCCCCACACACTTTTCTCTTTCTCGACAGGCCTGTATAGAGTCTGGAACTACTACAGCAGGCAAGGTTTCATGATAATATCATATTTTGAAAAATAAACTTGAAAGCCGTAAGATATTTTGTTGCCTAATTCGGTGCTTTGTGCTTCGTTTCATGCTCATTTCGAATACTGCAGGAGGTATCTGGGAAATTTCCCAAACTCAAAGAAACGAAGATATGTTTTGCATGGCTGTTCTTTCTCCAACTGCCTTTGTAATCACATTGCTCTTGCTGTTTGTGGCTAGCCCACTTTTAGCACCAATGGATTTAGAATCTTATTTTTTTCCGTGACCTGGTTTAGAACCTGTTGGCCCGTCCAGCATTTAATTTGAATTTACTATCACTGAACCAAATTCTTCCTTTAAGTTTTCCATTAAAAAAACTTTTGAAATGCTCAAGCTACGTTATTGACAATTTGATTGGCGAAAGAAAAAGTTTTTATCCTCAAGATGTTTGATATACGACTTCGTTCATTCTCATCTTAGCTGTAAATAGTTAAACAGTGTTTGGAACTTATTACGAGAAATTTATTAGATCAATAATATATCTACATTACCTCAATTAGACAATTTATTTACAGAATCTGTTTCGTATTCGACAGTTTGATAATTGCACGAAAAGGCGGGAACATAACCAGGCATTCTGAACCTTTCTCCCCCATCGTTTCTTGTGATACTGGAGAGTTTATTTCTTCATTTTAAAGTGAATAGCATTGACTTATGTGGACAGGAAGGCTGCATTTTTTCACTAAGACTCTTCAACAGTGCTAGAGGCACGTGAATGGTGATTGGCCAAAATAGTAGGCAATTACACACACGGTCTCTCATCTCACGTGATTCCCAATCAACATCTGATTTCCGTTCACCTTTTTGTCAATATCTGATGTTTGACACATTCATAATAACAATGATGATACTATATCTTAACGGACTTGCTCGATCAGTTCCAATAGCTTGCTATCAAGAGACACCCCGTTAAAATTATATAAAATCAAGGGCCTCCGACGAGACCAAAAAAGTGGAGGGGCCAAGCTTCGATGCCAAGGATTACTACGGCTAAAGATGATGAGCTGCCTTTTAAAGGCATAGTTTGCAAAAATGTGGAGGGGGGTGCGTCGTCTGAGGCCCTGAAATCTACTTCTTAAGCTACAAACAAATAAAATGTAAAGATCTTTCAAAGTGCATATTGCAGTTTAATTTATTGTCATCATCATCAGCCGTTCAGGCCACTGCTGGCCAATGGCCTCCACAAACGTTTCCAGTTTCTTCGCTCTTGTGTCTCTCTCATCCAAGTGACGCCCGCAATGTCATCAAGGTCCTCACGCCATTTTCATTTAGGCCTACCAGGTCTTCGACTACCAGACATTGCTGTCCACTCAGTTACTTTCTTTGTCATCTGTTGTTATCAATTCTTGCAACATGTCCTGGCCACAACATGTCACAACTTGGTGTTTTCAAGATTGCTTTTTCCATGCTTCTTTGAACTACTGCTAGTTTGTCCCTTATATTTGTTTGTGGTTGTCCACGTTTCGGCTCCACATGTCATGGCTTGTAGAATGACGTCATCCATAATCAATTTCTCCAAGTTCAAAGGCATCGACTTTTTCCTCGGAATTCGCTGTATTGCCCGAATCTTATAATCCCCATAAAGTTCCTTTGAAGCATCTTAAATTGAATGTAATACTTCCTAGATTTTATATGTAATGCAAGAACGTTTTATATTTTTGTTCCGCTGTAGATAAGCATCGGACAAAATGGTGTTCTGGAGTAAGCTACATATCATCTCCTTTTTTGTGCAATTATGAAATTTATTGATAATAGTGTTTCCTAAAGGACTTAACGTTTATGTTGAAAAACTGCATGGGATGCATAAATATTAGTAACGATTTATGTAATTTTAAAGATATGATTAAGATCCTTGCCTCATTCCTAGCATCGGCCATTTCTTATTAGGGCCTTAAAGTTTGTTTTTAATCAGGAAAAAATGCGTTATTATTATCGACTGCGTTTGAAAACCCTGGCCGCAAGACGGGAGACGCATGACGCGAGACGCAAGACGCAAGACGCAAGACGCACGACGCAAGCAAATACAGGCGCTTAAATGTAATAAGAGAACAAACCTGCATTGCATTTTAAGAAATCATTTACTTGTGGAGTGCTGCAATCCATCGTTTATTTGTCCTCGCGTTTACGCGACTAATCTAAACACAGGTTAAGATCAGGTCAAGCTATGCAATCGCGATGTATTACCTCAAGAAGGGTAAATTGCCCCAAGGACATTAGACAAGTTTGTCTGGTCAAGGTCAACATTAAGTGGACTCGATTCCGATTTGAATTTTTCAAGCAAACGATGTCTTACACAGCTCGCTAATAAATATGGCCTGTACATTTAAAGAGATTCTTCTTTATGCAGTGAAACCTGAAGCATGATTGGGAGATTGGATCTTACTTCGGTCTAGTAAGATAACATCAGCTTTACTGTAGAGCCAAAAGCTGTCTCAAAGCGGCAGTTCGCTATTTAGGCCTATGTCGATGCAGGCTCCTCTTTCTATTCAAATTGTTTGACGAGACAATTTGTTAAATGAAGCAATGGTTTGCATCCAGTTTATGGGAAATTGCAGCACATGTTTTTTGTGAGGGGGTTTGTGGGGCTATTTACTCGGAAGCCAGGCACATTTCAATCATTGGCAAGTTTGACTAATATACAGACCCCATGATAAATTGCCTTACATTATTTTACTTATGGAGATGACCTATGCTGTTTACCTATGGAATATCGAAAGATGCTGAAGTGTTAAATGATAAGAAACCTCGGATTCTTTTCAAAAAGCTGGTCTTATGTAAAGTTTCCTGATGCGAGAACTCCTTCCAGTCACCATGTTTTCTGTCGTTTTACCAGGAGTGTCATTGAATGCGTGTGAGAAGCTTTTTACGGTTAGGACGAACTCTGGTTAAGCCTAAATGTTTAAAAAGGACATACTTTTTCTTGATCTAGAGGAGTTAAAACCAGACTTACGCTTTAACATTGTTTGAAGACTATTGTAGAACTTGACGAGTCGTTAGAGCTTGGAGCTGATCATTGATTGGTCAAACTGTAAATCTGTTTTTGTTGTGCAAAATGTCACAGTGTCAAGAAGAGGAATCTTTTTCAGAGGGAATTGCAATCTAGAATATTGGTTTTGAAACCAGGCCCACGTAGCTATTCATCCCTTTCGTCCACGGAGTGACAATTTGGTCCTTAAGCTATACATCCTTCAGCAAGAATTTGGCTATTTCTAAAGGGGAGACTGATCCCTTTGATATCTAATAAACTATCTGTTGAACATCCCTAAAGATTCTTCGCTACAACATTATCAATTCTTGTGCCCTCTTGCAGTCTGAGCAGATGCCTTGATGCTACTGCTCACACTCATATAATCACCGGGGGAGAGAAGGATTTCGGATCCTTTTCTCCAATTGCAAATATTACCCCTTTGAGGGAGCTGGTCTCCCTCAACCTCTACTCACTCTTTAAGGGTCCAATAGCTAATCCTATTATTTAGTCGTTTACGTAACGGTTTGTTTATGCTCTCCATGACAGGCAAATCTACAATCTTCCTTCCCTGAAAAGGGGAAGTTTTACGGTGGCGTGATTTGTTCCTCTTGACGACAGAGAAATTTGGTTGTCTATAAAGAGATCTGTTTGTCTACCATTTACTTGGAAAACTCAACGCTCCTATATATTTTCAATTTTAAAAGACCTAAAGCATATTCCGTTTTCTGATTAAAATTTATAACGAACTTCAAACTTAACGGTAGGATGGCTCTTTTACACTAGTTGTAATTAACGTCGTTGGAAAATACGTGGAAATGTAATAACGCTAAGGTGCATTCAAACGCCAAAGGGGCACCTAACGCCAAAGGGGCATCTAGCGCGAAAGGGTCATCTAACGCCAAAGGGGCATCTAACGCCAAAGGGGCATCTAGCGCAAAAGGTTCATCAAACGCCAAAGGGGCATCTGACGCCAAAGGGGCATCTAACGCCAAACGGGCATCTGACACCAAAGGGGAATCTAACGCCAAAGCACTTTTTTACGCCAATGCGCAATTTAACTTCAATGCACCTAACGCCACGGCACCATTTACGCCAACGCCGATACGCCATTTAACGCCAAAGAGGGATCTTAATCAAGTTTTTAGCGTTTTTATCGACTCATTATTGTCAGGAATTTCATTTTGTAACGGTTTGACCGAACCGAGTCTAAGATTGGTTTAATTATGTAATTGAAGGTATATATATAAGAATTAGAAAGGACATTTGTAGTTAACTGCTGTATCTATTTAGTTCTGACGTGTATAATAAACAATTAACTGAAGTTTTAAAAGCTTCTTAATTATGATATTGTACCATACAGATTTAGGAATTGATTCAGGTTATTGTGGTATTTGATGATGTTCATTATTTGTTGTGTTTTGCAGTGTGATTTAATGTTTCTTCGTCAGTCCTTCTGTTCGTTCTGTTGCATCAACTCAACGCAACAATTTAGACACAGGGAACACATGTTCTATCTGGGACTTTCCCACTGCTGTTTCAATAAACAACATTTGGTAGATAGCGGACCAAGCAGGACCAGGAGCGTCAATCAAAGGGAGGGATTTGGCAGATGGTTGCCCCGTTAGCCCTAAACTACTAACCTGCAGTCGTTCACATATATACAGACTCAGTGATTTTTCGCCCCTTACTTCTCAGAGCAAAGTTATTGTTCGATTGGAAGTGAATAAAGGAAGGTAATGGAAGACTATATTGCTTTGCATTGAGGAGGGGCATGAGCATCATTGTCCTTTTATTAAAAAGTAAGAAGGTTTCTCAAGAATCAGCGGAGACTCAATATCTTTTGTGAAGGGGCATGTTTCTAGAATAGCCAAGCGCCACCGCAATTTCTTACAGATCGCATATATTAGTATTGCAGAGCCCCCTGAAAAGTTTGTCTCAGGTCTTATGCTAAGTCGTATTATTATGGAATTGCCATGATTCATGCCGGTGTCAACTGCTTTAGCATCAAATTGCCGACAAATTCATTCAATACCATGTGACCCATTGCAACTAAGCGTGATTTAGTTCAAAGAGTTAAGTGTTTATCTGTTAAAAATTACGTTATTGAACATCATATCAGCGATATTCTGAACGACACAACTGTGTTTTTGTTTCAGTAGAGAAGGAGACGATAGTTTTTAATTCATTACACTAGAAGTACCTAATCATTATGTTAATGCTATTTTATGCAGCAATTTTGATAAACAAAGTTGTAGGTGCGCCTGGTCAAACTTCGGGCTAACTAGTAGAAGCATTAGGGAGGTCTATTTCAGGGTTCACTGAGTCGCACATAGGTGCAGGAGGGGTGTTGAAAATGAATTGCAGCCAGTGGTAGCAACCCTTTGCCACTGCCGCCACCTTAATTCCTTAGTTGCCTTCACTGCTGCTAACATAACTTTTCCATACTGCTGCCACCTTTATTTTTGCCTGTTTGTGGCTTCCACTTTTGTCAAAAACATTAAACGAACCACTACCACTTCCACACTCAGTCACATTCGTTCATGGCCGCTCCTAAAAAGTCTGGCGCAAAAGCATCGAATTCCAACAATTTTAACGGGTGTGGTCGCCAAAAATTCTAGAAATTTGCACCTTTTAGACTGTATTTGATTGCATTCATAGCAAAATTCTGAAAGGCCGAGTGGAACACTATCAGGCAAGTATAACTTTGCTAATAAATCTAAACCCAATCGCCTGAAATTTGCAAAATTTACAAATAGGGGATGCCGCACCTAAAATACGTAGAAAGAATCTGTAGAAATATTATGCTGTTCTAAAGGTTGACTTATTTACGTGTTTTATAGTTTTGACCTTTGCAGTATAACGAACCAGTCTGCAGAACATGGCAGGACTCGACGAAATCTCGCGCGTGCCAAGAAATATTTGCGGCGACCACGGCGTGTACACCTGATTCTCTCGGGTGCACAACGCAGCTTCCCTTATGATGCCTCACAAGATGACTGTGTTGAGTTTTCGATGGAAGGTCATGGGTAGTATGAACCTTTAGATGAACCTTTGTATATTGAGCCTATACTCACAACATGCGCGATTGCAAGGCCTTGTTTTGGTGGGTAGACTCCGATCTGCTGCAACTTTTCTGGTGCGTGCAGTTGCCCTCTCGGCAAATTAGTAAAATAAGCCGAAACCAAGCAAAAACATCTGACGCATTGAAGCATGGACAGAACGCAAAGACCGAAAATCCAGCGGTGAGATTTTTATTTTCTTCTACCATCTTTTACCTTTAAATATAATATGTATTACTCTATATATATATGTATCATTCTATCTTCTAATAATTTGCATTTTGGGTTTTTTGCGTTTAAAAACGGTTTTTAAGGATCATAAATCTTCAAAATCAGTGTCCAGATCAGTCGTTGTTTCGTGTAAAGATGAAACTAAAAGAAGAAGATAAATAGTGATTAGAATAGGGTCATTTCATTGTACATGAAGAGGCTTCTAGTACTAGCGTGCGGCTTAATTATTGCACATGATAAGGACCATAGACAGTAAAGTATAACCATCCCCAGGCGGAGGAGGGGGTAGCAGAGGCAGTTCCCCTCATTCATTTCAAATAGAGGCTGAATTCTTTTATATGCAATTGTTCAACCATTACTTTCCATGCTCTTGCTCTTGTATGCTCCATGCCATCTGGCTAGTGAGGAGAGAGGTAGGAGTTGGGGGGAAGATTGAGGTTAGGGCTACGGCTAGGGTCTTGGTAGGGATTAGGGTAAGAGTTATGGTAAGAGTGTAGCATCCAATACAGGTATAAAGAGTGGAATTCAAGCTTCTTACTCAGTAGCGTATATAGCGGAGCCGAGAGAGGTTAGAGGGGTTGTGGCATCCCTGTTAATAGGACAAAACATTCTATTTTGTTCAGTTTTAATGAGTTATGTCTTATCATTTATAGGTAAAATTGCGTAAATAAATCAGTGTTTTGGTGAAAATAACTTTGTCATTCAGCAACTCCTGTTTAAAGTTGGTTAATCCTGTTTAAAGTTTTTGCGTAGGCCCACCCCTGATCTATAATGATTTATAAATCATAAAAAAGTTCTTTTATAAGATATCGAGGTAGAGATGAAAATACCGTACTTACTTTCTGACGTAAGGTCCAAAAGGGCATTGATTGCGTTTAGTCCAGCATCTGCTGAGTTTTCAGCAAAATTGTCGATTTTCGATTCATCTTCACCCTCGAGGTTTCTAAGTTCGGTTTTTTCTGTATTATCATTTATATCTTCTTCTTCCATAACTTCTTCTTTATTTAAATTGGTTTTACTTTTTGAATGTAGCGTCAACGGTTTCAAAATCGGTAATGTCATTGTTCGTTCGACTTTTTCACGTAGACCTAAAACTTTAACGATGGATCGAGCTTTTTGCATCGATTCATTCCATTTTTCTGCAGTATTCGACTTACTTTGCATAGTTCGCTTCTTTACAAATGTATACTCTTTCCCGTCAGCTGGCAGCCCATAAGCATACCGATCAACCTCCGGCATTTCCAAAGCAGCAACCGAAACGTATGTATTCTTCACGCGTTTCTTCTTCTCCTTCCAAAACCTATCTCGTACATTCGTCAATTCTTTCATATTTTGTATACTTTTCTTGTATTTTTCTTTTTGAATATGTTCTACCTCCGTCAGTTGCCTATCTATTGCAGCTCGATGTTTGCTGCCAATATTTGTCTCAATTTTCTTCAATCTCTGCTTGTGAAACGCGCTATTTTTCTGTAAATAAATATTTGACGTCTCTCTCATTCTTTTCAAGGAATGGTCAGTCAATAGCACTACTTTTTTTCTTGATGTTTGTTTCTCATTGAGTTTGTCTGCATCCGTGTAACTGCTTTGTTGACTTAGGCCCATCGACCCTAAGCTAACACTGGCACTTTCCAAGTCCTGACTCCCGCTGCTAATCAACGTTTCAAATCTTCCATTAAGCGCTTCAAGTTTTGTTGTCTTTCTGCTTAAGACGCTCCCAGCTTTGTGCATATTTGTATTGTTGTTGATATCTGCTTTTCTGCTCAAAAATGTGCTTCCGTTCCAAGGGGTTCGGTTTTGTCTCCAACTTTGATCAATTGTTGTAACTAGAATATAACTTTTAATGGTTAATTCAACGCGATTCACAAGTTTCGTTAAGATAGAAAACAGGTGTTTCAGTGGCTTATGCATAGCTTTGGCTAATGAAAGACCTCCAATCATTTTTCTGTAACATGAACTGCATGTGATAACTCAGTCAGCTGCATGGGATCACTCAGCCTCGCTGCATAGAGACTTATTTTTGCATGTGATCAGTTTCCTGATAAAGCCATTTTAGCTCTTTAGGGCCTTAAATGTTTTTCAACCACAATAAAGGCGTAACCGTGTAGTTATATTAGCTGAACAAGACTCTATTATTTAATTTTCTTAGAAGATTGAAGCCTTCAGATTTTCATAAAAACTAAACTCTGTTTGCTTCATTCAGGGGATTTTAACTTTTTTTACAGCCTCACTGTTCGTCAAAGAAACATTCTTTTACAAGAACAACGAAAATGAAATTGTAACGGGTACGAAACGCAAGCTTCGAGCGAATTTTCTCGATATTATCCAACACGTGCATGTGAAATGAGGGCTCAGATGCTAGAGTTATTTTTGGGCCTGATAATCGCCCTATGTAGATTAATATTAATAATTATAACAATCAAATTACTTGCAGTATGCTAGTAGCTATATACATAAAACTATAGGCAAGCTTGTTAAGGCCTACTTTACAAGTATTTAGAATAAAATTTAAAAATGAATAACTTATAAATACACGAATGAAACTTCTCTCAGAATACTGACACTACAGTTATAGTTGCACTTGTTATCATTTGACACTGAAACATTTCCCTCTGAAAGGTTTTAATAAGGCGAAATATTACTCTTAGTTTGAGACCGTCATCGATATAAATAAATTCATGCTTGCTATCTTAATAAAAACAGGCTTTGAGCTCAAAATCAAGAGGGCCCAGTTTTCAAGCTCCGCAAGGCTCATTCTTTTGGCTTAGCTCATAAGACCGTATTTTATTCGCGCTAAAACCAGTTGCTTAATCTTAGAAACAGGGCCACCTTCTGGTCGGATTTCCTAATAAAGCTAGGGCTTTCTAAAAGGCACAGTAAGATGAGCATGTCGAACGACGCGGCAAAGTTGAGGCTACGCTTAAGAGTTACTCTTCTGTTGTACTTGTTTGTCTAAAGCGTACAGTAAGATTCCTCTACGTAAATAACAGCAATACGTAATGTCAAGCTACGCTAAAGGCGGCAAGATACTCTTGACATCACCAAAAATAAACTCGTGTCTCCTTGCCAACTAAAATGATACAGGATAACAAACACGATGTGCTTCTCAAATTACAGTCGCAGACGATAGGTCATCATTAACAAGAGTCACACTTGGCGTGTGTCTTGGTCAGTGCTACTTTACTTCCTAAATAAGTCTGATTTTAAAACGATGACCTATCGGCCTAGTATAACGACCTAAGCCTTAGCTAGGGAAAGTGTTCTTGGACTTAATAACTCTTATGTAAAATGAAGTCAACAAAAACCTCAACAGCGTGTATTAATTTGAAGAGCTGCAGTATTTAGCTTAAGATTAAGCCTAGATATATTTACATCTTTAGATAGGATTAATGTCCTTTGAAACGTAAAACGATTATAAATTGAGACACAAAGACTTTGGTACTAAACTAACCTCCAGCAGCTGGGTGGAATGTGTTGTTTCTTCCTAAACTAACAGGCTTTGACTGGAATGAAACAGCATCGACTCCATTTTTAGAGCGCCTCGTTATTGGGTCACTTAGGCATTTGGGTCTTCCATTGACATGAAAACCAGGAAAACCTGATTGGTTTGACTTCGCAGTGCTCAAGTGTCTTGTTTTCGTCCAACTATTGCTGGGGGCAAGAAGGTAAAAATTAGTTAGGCCCGTCTTCAAGGATAGGAAAAATCAAACGTTACAAATGATAATATTTGGCCTTCGCATCCTTTAGATTAGTATCCTTTGGATAACAACTCTTTTACAGGACTCTGGCGTAAAATCCTATGACCAACTGAAGCCTGAGTTTACTTCGAACAGTAACAGTTCTTTAATTTCTTACTTCAAAAATAGATACGCAGAGGTCATAAATATAAAGGTACTGAAAGCTGATCTTTTGAAATCACTGAAATTTGAAGGATCTTTGAGCCGAAGCTTAAAAGTTGAATAAAAAGTTGCATATTTTTGGTGGTTAAGCACAGTGATAATGAGGTGCATACTTCCTTGATAATTTCTTGTTCAAGTTTGCCGGAGGCATTGTCAGGCAGGAGTCATCCAATTTCTTTCCTCATACTAATTTTGAATTATTGATTGTCAAATTTCTAAATTTTTTAAAGTTTCTAGCACTTTTCGTCTTTAGTTCCTTCCTCCCAAAGGAAGAAAAGTTATGGACCTGTTAAGAAATATAAGTGCTCAAATGTCGCAATCATTTTAAGAAACTTTCAGTATTGTAATCGCAAAATTTCCGAAAACAAGAAAGCAAGTAATCAACTTCCAACAAGCCTGATTCAAAATCGGTGGTTTTCGATGTAAGGACTCAAGACCACAGCAACAATAGCTTACTTACAGTTTTAAAGATGACAAAGACAAGGGAAGGTCAATACAAAGCAAAATTAATTCTTTAAAGGCAATGAAATTTCGGGCGATTAGGCGATAAAATTTCTTTCTATGGAAAAGCTGAAAAATAATTTAATATACGTTGGTAACGAATGGCAACAACCACAGCTCATCCAGTAATCAGTGTTTCAGAGAGAGGCTATCACAACTTTATGATAGTAGCCTATCAACATCGATAGGAGACAACATTAATAGAATGAAAATAATGACTCATCGGGTTACGGTATACTCTCTCCTGTTTTCACGCTCCAATCCCTTTAAAACAAGCGTGTTTTCATAACTGGAGTGAAGCGAAACCCACACTCTCTGATGCTTTGTTCCATTATAAGGTAATGCAAAATGTAATAATGTATTGCATTGATAACGTCCCCAAATCTGTTTTAATTTGCTACCGGTTTACCACATACTCTGACAGTACATTGTAAGCAAACTATAACTAGTTTACATCATATCTATTACAAATTGACGGCGACGTATTGATTTCAATGCAGCGTCTGGGAGGCAGACGGGAGGAGCTGTGAAGGCAAAAGCACCTCCTGCCCTCAGAAGAGACGCCTTATTCATTTATTTTCCTATTTCTTGGTCTTATTTTTCACTTTTGTGCCCCCATGTTCTGGAGAACAGTAGGCACCCCTTGGTTTCGTTACTTGTTGTGAAACAGTCGTTGTAATTTAAGTCTGATTCTAAAACGTGATACGACCTATCCTCTAAAGCTCGAAGAATCATTGAAGGGGGCTTTCCTCTCGAACCCACTTGATCTGCGCCCCTGCGAACAATAAACACACTCCACGACTAAATGTCAGTGGATATTACCCTTTTCCATCTATCTGAGGGGCATTTCACTTCTTCAAAAAAGCGTGCGAGATTTTTTCAGAACATTGGGTTTCTGAGGGTTTGGATGGATTTTTTGTGGGAAACAAAAGGATTTTTGCATAAGGTCATGATAAGGTGTACGAGATTTTTTGGAATGAAATGCCCCTCGCATCTAACTTGTCTTTGCTTGCATAAAAATCACTGTATGTGAATAGGCGTGAATGCTAGGCCACCGAAATAGTCCTATAATAAATTTAACGTCAGCAATTTGCCTTCATCGTAACCAATTTTTTACAAATATCTGTGTGAAATGACCCGCGTATAATTCTTGTTAGCGGGTGCTCTCAGCCCGTGTGTTCGTTTTCCAAGAGTTCTCAAATTGGATTTCATGACGTCATTCCGTGTACATTGTTAATGGGCTTTTAGTGCGCGAGCTTCTGGTCACATCAGAAATGTGAAATCGATAATCCAGTACATTTCGGCCTTTAAGAAGGTTTTTTTTGCTGAATTGTGCAGATTTTATGCTTCTGTTACCAATTATTTAATATGACTATTAATATTCTTAGAGCTTAAAATGTGAAACTAATCGGCTTTGATTAAAAGGGTAAATAAGGAAACGATCAACGGCTGAAAAGCGCTTTTTGCCATCATAATACCCTCCGGAAACAATACAGATTGCTTTTTTACTACAGTAGTAAAGTATCAACGCAGTTTTGCAGAATCTATATAATCCAGAGCAGTTAACTTCCCTATAATTTTGATAAAAGGCCAATAAGTTTATATCTGTTTCTTATCGAAGAATTATGTTTGATAAAGTGTGTAGTGCACTGCAGTATGCTTTACACTGGTTTTTATAATCTCAACAACATAATTTACGTTTTTCAATCTTCATATAGCACTGTAAACAAACTCTCGAGATAGATTCAATACCCATCCCGAACCACTTGCTAACAACAAACAAATAAAGCTTTCGACTTAAATTATACCTCGAATTCAAGTTCCAGCGCGGTCTACTCTGGTTGAAGCTGCGATTTGCGAATCCATTTTTGTCCATCTAATTCTGTATCAATCGAAATTCTCCTACATGATTAGTAGAATGCCGGACGTTCTGTTAGCCTCTGGCGCTGGTTAACCGTGTATAGAGTTTCGTTGTGACACAAGTGTATTTTACATGCAATGATCCGTTGCTATGCAAGCAGATGTTGAGTAAATCATAGGTAGCCCTTTTCTTTCACCACAGCCTAGTGCAAACTTTGCGAGTCTGAGAACATAATACCGAAAGCAGGGGGTTGACATTGTAGCTTTGCAGGAGCTTTTTAAAGTTTTAATGTTTGTATTGAAAACGAGCACAAAGCGCTTGAAAATTATTTATGATTCTTCACAATACTATGCCTTGAGAAAATGGTTTTGCGAAATCACGTAGTTTTATAATTTGGTGCGTAGCATTGTAGTTTAATAGAGGCGACGTGATCGGGAAGGGGTTTGCTTACTCTTCAGTGTTAGTAAAATCAGGATTTAGTAAAAATGGAATAAGAATGTATGCTATGATTAGGATTCTCAACAAAATAGCAAGATGTAAATTAAAGAAAGGGGGGGGGGGGAAATGTCCCCTGGCCCCCTTCCTACAAACCAATGTATGTTTAAGTAGGTATGTGAGAATCACTCCTAACCATATTGAGTCACTGCCCCCCTAAACCCCCTCCTCAAGTGACACCCCTCGTAAGAAGCAGTGGTAACCGATTGCTTGGGATTATTGAAGTTGGTAGCCTCTTTAACCCTCTTGAATTACGCCCCCCTGCGAGTGTGTTCTCGACACAATCTCTAAGAAGAATGGATTGTGTTAAACATTGCCCCTTTTCTCCATCTTCTCTATCTTCATTTGCATAATGAAAAAATTGTTGACGATTTCTAAACGTGCACTTTTGCACTAATTATTTAGCAAATTTCACAAAACATTCTAAGCTGTTTACATACACAAAGGCTTCTTGCCTTTTGCCTCCTCCCAAGGGGCCCGAATATTTCAAACAAAAATGCAGCTATGGAATCGTTTAGAAAAAACAACTAAACAATTAATCCTCAAAAATTCCAGGCGCGGATTAGTTGAATAGAGAGATCAGAAAAAAATCGAGACAAAGATAAATATAGGCTATTTAATCGAGAGTTATGACGTCGAATTTTCAATGAATAGATCCAGGAACGCCTTAAGACATAAATACAGCTGCACATTTTACAGAATATTGAGTCTGAAAAATCTCTGAGAGTAATTCAAGGCTCCAGTTATTTTCAAATCTTTATGTCAGTTGTTCAAGTTGTCAATAAATTGAATGAAAAACAAGATTCATGTTTCTGTCATTTGCAGCATTCCTAGAAATTTAGGTAGATTTGCACTTCGATCAATAAATAGTACTTTCAAACTAACTTCGAAGAATTTGAGGCACGAAGCACGTAAAAATCATAAAAATGCCCGTGAGAATTTCGTGATGCAAAGTTCTGAGAAATTCAACTCTGTTCATTTCTCTAATTTCAAAATTCCTCATACATACAATCTGACAGAAAAATAACGACAAAATTATAATTCATAATAATAAAACATAGTATCTAAATATAAATTGAATACTAAGAGGTGAATTGTATATAGGAGAATTTCTTGAGGAGGAGCTCTCTCAGTAGCTAAGCCAATCGAGGAGAGAGAACCCCCTGTTTTCATGAAATATCAATATTTTTTCTAACCTTTGACGAGACTCAAACTGAACAAGACTTTGTACATCAAAAGTCGGATATGAAACAGTCAAAATGCCATCGAAAGTTTAGCTTTGCTAACGATTTACATCAATTTTTAATATTCAACAAATTCAAGCTTCAATAATCATAAAACCTGTTTCTATAAAAAGAGTGCCTTTTGACGCTCATCATAGTTTTTGTTAGCACAGAATTTGCAAAAATTACTTAGATTTGCTTCATTCCCACGTATGTTTTAACTGTAGACCAAATATGTCTACAGTTGAACACAAAAGCGATCGTATCACAATTGCTGTGCAAACATTTCGCTACAAAGTTGGGATTGTGATCAGAATTAAACAAATAATCTTAACAATAAAGAACTTTGACCACGGAATGCGTCCCTTCTAGCCACATCTGCAACTATGATATAGCATAAATTGAGTAACATCATCAGGTCGCTTGTGAAGCTGTTCCACATTAATTTGCATCATCAAAATCACATATTTCGTGGATGACGTGCGCGACGAGGTGTTGACAATGGGGCACCGACCCCCCAGCAATCCATTCATTCAATAAATTCACCAAAAGCCTTACCAGGGGGTCACTGCATTCGTTATCTTGAGAGGGTGAATACCCTTTTGCCTGAAAAAGTTTCTCTTTGCGCTGCCATAACCGTAAAGATTGCCACAATGGCGATTTTTAACATTTGGGAGAAGGGGAGCAACACCATTTCGCAAGAAAACCCCTCAGTTGGCTTCCAAAGTGGTTACGCTGCGGTGTATTTTGCCTCACTTTCAAACATAGGCTCCATTATTACTTTTCCTGTAAACCAAAAAACTTCGTTGGCCAGCTTTCTGTTCAAAAATGGTTTTAGAATCGACTGTTGTGTGGTAAGTTTTCGCATGTTATGATAAATCTTACTTTATTGCACGTATAGGTCGTAAAAAATAGAAAAAATACAGGCTAATTCGCTCTCTAAGCATGAAATATTTAGTCGTGATGCTGACGCATTTGATTTCGATCGAAGGACATGGCCTAGCAGAAGAACTTGACAACAAACTATTGTGGAGGGAAAAAGAGACCTTGAACTCGTCGTTACTTTTATTGTGCAGGATATAAAATCATTTTTGTTAAATGAGCATGTAATTTATTTTATCAGCTCTCAAAGAGTATGACGATAAAACAAGATAAACACACAGGTAGGTAAATCAAAATGGCGTGTAATCCGATGGTCGTTTTCCGCTAAATACTGGGAATTTTTTTGTATTTCTGACAGAAGAAACATCAAACTACTTCTTATAAAAGCTCCTGCTTACCTTACTGCACAAAAGAGTTTGTAAGAACTTCTATATGAGAGTTTGATGTGATGTCCTCACATACATCCCCCCCCCCAACCAAATGGGAATCACATGAAATTTGCCATATAGCACTGCCCTATATCATTTGCATTAATGGAATAGTTGGCAAATGTTGCCTAGCAAGAATCTTCTGTGATAATCCTATAAAACACTCTAACTTTGAGTTAAGTTTGATAATTATATACAAATAAATATTATTGATGGAATTTGAGTTCATTGTAGTAATCAATGCTTAATCTCGCTGCAGTGTGGACAATTCAGAATGGATGAGAAATGGGGATTTTTTGCCAACACGAATTCAGGCACAACAGGATGCAGTTGGTGTCATATGCCATGCAAAAACAAGACAAAATCCTGAAAATAATGTAGCTTTATTGACTTTAGCAAGGTAAACTTTCACATTAAAGTCTAAAGTAAAAATTAGGGCCTACTTTTATTTAATTTTTTAAGAGGGACTTTTTAAGATGCGCACTGAACATAGATCATAAAGTCTGCAGTATGGTCTTATTTGTTTTTGATTAGCATGAATAAGCAGAAAGTTATGAAAAGATAACTCATGTTAAGTTATATTTTGTTATGACTTTGTTTGTAATATCGCCTCATTCTGATTCTAAGCATGTAATGCAGTGGTGGCATGGCACAAAGGGTATTAGAAATTTTTCTAAAAGCAAGGCCATTTCAAGCTCATCTCCTTGCTCTAGAATGATGATAAATGCAGCTAATCATAACCAATAGACAAAAGATAAAAATTGGTACTTTAAAAGAATTCCAGGTCCATATTTCAAGGATTTTTAGGGAACCACAGGGAATGTTTCCTAGTGTCCTGGTAAATCATGTGATTTCTGCTATGATGCAGAACACAGGATCTACTGTTTTGACAACTGTCTTATTGAATTAACTGGATATTAGATATTAAGAGCCATCTTGTGTTTAAGGCGCTAATCTTTAGGCTACTAAGCTTTTCCTTATTGATTGTGCCAACTTTTTCTTTAATCTTATTTTTGGGCTCCTTCTAGTTTGGAAGTTCTTGTAACTCTAACAACAGATGTTGGCAAAATTCTAACAAAGCTTCATCAGGTGCAACCTTCTGGGAACATCAGACTCATCACAGGAATACGGATAGCTCATGTAAGTGTCATTTATGGAGATTTAATTTATTAATCATTGACTTCATCAGTCAAGAACTGTATACAGTTGTTGATGTGATCTTGGTTTTGATGTGTTCAAGCTCAATATAAATTATGCCATGATGATGAGTCATGTTAACAAAATTGCATTAAAAGGCATTCTTAGAAAATGACATAATGGGATAAAATGTAGCAAGGAAGCCTTTTTACATCAACATTTAATGATATAATAGTTCATAATGAAACAATGACATATATTCTTATACAATGACATGACAATAAAGCAGTCTTTATACTTTTGAGTAAATTGACTTTTTTTTACTGGCTGCATAGATTTGTTCTTTAACTTACATCCTTGCCAGTGCTTAAGTTGTTAACATGGTGTTGCCTATATTAGTTACATTGCTGTGCATTACCCTTTATTATTCTCTTCACAGCTTGCCCTTAAACACAGGCAAGGAAAGAATCACAGGCTCAGGATAGTCAGTTTTGTTGGAAGTCCTATCAAGGAAACAGAGAAAGAGGTTTGTAGAACTATACCATGATATGAAATGCTATTTAAGGGTCATTTTCGCATCTCATTTCATGTATATATATGCCATCTTTGGTACTTTTCTGTAAATTAAAACCATTGTTAATGATAACAGAACAATCATTATGGAGAAAGTCCTTTTTTAAGCCCACTTTAGTTCAATTCCCATACAATCTATTTGGTGAATTGGAATTATATATATTAACAATTCAAATAAATAAGTAAACAGCAAAGGTATATTTCCACAGTAAATGAATAAAATATTGAAATGCAAGATGAAGTTTTCAGCTTTCAAACTTTTCAAAGGTCTTTGACCTAGAGCCAAAATGTCTGTTAATGCGAGTTTTGGTCTGACTAATATATTTAGAACTAATTTTTATTTCACCTTGATTAACTAACAGCAAAAATTATGATGATTACTATTATTGTTATTATTATTATTATTATTATTATTATTATTATTATTTTTTGTGTATTTGTTAATAACAAATACATATGAAGCAATAGTTTTTAAGTGGGTTTGTTAACTTTGAGATTTTCAACATCGATTTTTTAACAGCTCATCAAACTTGCAAAGAAACTGAAGAAAGAGAAGGTTAATGTTGATGTTGTTTGCATGGGAGAAGATGTAAGTGGGTGCTCATTGTCAGAAAAAAATTGAAATGGAAGCATCAGCCCCTACTTTATTATAAAAGGCATCTCATGCAATACCAAGAATTATTCATGATTCAAGATTATTCAATAAATATCATATTTATTGTACCTTAATACTATGAATACTATGAATGGTTAGGGAATAAAAAGTTCAAGGGCCATGGCTGTATTCAGAACCTAAAAAATTTAACAATTGATTCAATTAAATTACATACTCTACCCTTCAACTCTTCAATACCCTTGATTATAGGGTATGGTTTATCAGAGAATTAGGAGAGAGAGAACACATAAACTAAATGTGCAATCTTTGCTAATTCCAATTGCCATATGACACATTTCATGCTGTTTATAGTTGCTTTTCCCTTATTTCTCCCAAAGACTGTGTTTTAGTTTTCAAATTTATGATAGCCACTTCATAATCAACTAATTTCAGTTTTTTCTTATCCAAAATGAGATAGGAGATATGAGATAGATTGTTTCATGGAGAATCAATTTTAGGAGGATCTTTTCACTTTCAACAGTCACACCCATCAAGAACAGCTTTGATTAAAAACTACTATTTGTATGCTAAACTCATTTACGTCTAAAATGTAAACGATTTTCAAAAAAGCCAACTGATGTGAACAATTCTCTTTGCACAGAATGAAACAAATGATAAACTATCTGCATTCATTAATACATTAAATGGAAAGGATGGAACAAGGTATTATGATATTTGATTTTATATTTAACATCTTAATTTATTAAATAACTATCCGATAACGCCAGTCAAAATTGGGAATAAATTCATCGGAGCTATGTAGAATATTTAAATCAGCACATTTAATTGTTACTGCTAGAGTCACCCCTCTTGCCCAGTACAACTTATAGTTGGCCAGGGAGTTTATGTGATAGTGCTGTTAACTTCCATTCATAATGTTTAAACAGAGTTGATCTCCAATAACTTTTTCCTTTGATATAATTATCTTTAACCTTAAAAGAATGGAAATCTCCATCCGTCGAGTTGGAATAAATGATTGCTGTATGTTGGAATATTTTAGGTGTTGTTTACCAAACCAGAACAATTTGATTGTGATCGCAGTTTTTGTCATAGCAAATAATTGCCCAGGTCCTGATAACTTTTGAGCCATTATCATGCACCTTAAACAGTATCATGATTGTTTTAATTTCTTGAATGCCGCTCAAACATTACAGGCAGCTGTTTTTGCGAAAAAGCGGGTGAAAATTGAGAAAATTAAAAACGTAAAACAATACGTTTGTACACAGCTTGATAAAATCGAGGCCTGAAAAAGGTTTTTGTTTTGTAACTGAAACCGCTATCTAGATTAGAATTTTCTTGAATTATTTAGACACTTGTTCGATGGCATGGATATTAATTTGATAACTTTTGCCGGATCTAGAAACGAGCCTTTAACATTTTCTGAAGCAGACCATATGTTTTGATGATGATTATCAAAATTCTCTATCATTTTCTAAGTTCAAACTATGCTTTTCGGTTTGCGTTAATTGCTTGGAATTTCCAAATTTTCTGTGAAAATACTGCGGTACTATGATACTGTTATCTTCGAAGATATCAGGGAAATATGCCACAAACGTTTTAAAATGGCAGGTGCATTTTTGAAATTAATTGTTTTGCTTCTACAATCACTACAAGACTTCCTTATTCGCAGTAGTCTACAATTGGGCCCTCTTTAATATAGGCTTAATCCTGTTTTGTTTATACTTGCTTATGTTGCGAAACAAATAAATCTTCTCTACAAAGCCACATAAATGCTTTAAGGCATTAAAGTCTCTAATGCTTTTATCTTCTGTGAAAATGATGCGAAAGGAATGTGTGGAAAAGTTGCAGTCTTAGTCAGTTAGAAATAACGCGTTAGAGAGCAACTTGATTGCGTCAAAAAAGAAGGAACACAGACTCCTTGGTATGTTATTGATGTGCATAGAATAATTACTCGCTTTATTGTGAAGCAAGGTCGACAAAAGATGGTTTATCTTGGCAGTCTTTAAGTGTAAACCTTAATATCTTTTTTTTAATTTCAGCTGTCACTTGGTTACCGTGCCCCCTGGCCCTGCACTAGCAGATGCGTTACGATCATCTCCAGTTATTCAGGGTGAGGATGGATACACCCCAGCTGCTAGTTTCGGAGCCGGTTTCGATGATATTGACCCGAACTTGGACCCAGAATTGGCACTTGTAAGTTATTGTTCCTACCATTTAGTTTTCTATCAACGTTTTGAAATAAAGAACTGCTTTTCCTGGTATCTTTATTCACAATCTCCTCTGAACACCAAAAGTGACAAGATTTTACTGTTTGTTTTAAGTTTCGATGGAATTGCATCAATTTTATTGAAAATGCATGATTTCTTTACAGTTATTTTTGCTTCATTTTTTTGTTAGTAAGTTTAGCTCTTTGTTGATTCCACTTTCAATTATTTTGCACAATTGAGTTTCACGGAGTGTTTTTGCAATGCAAGGCAGTTAAAAATTTAACACAAACAATCACAGTGCATAAATAATCACAATTAATTTAAATTAAAATAAATTACTCAAGCTTTTGTAGAAGATCTCCCATTATGCGGCATACAATATTTAAGAGACAGAGTCGTTGAATTTCTCAAAAAACGAAGTAGTTTGAATAAATGTTTTGCTTCTGAAATGGCTCTATTAAGCAAGTTACTCATGTCACGATTATCGCGATCAAATACTTCTTGAGTGTAGAAAATCATGTACTCACTGTCTTATATGTTCTTGCCAGTATTTTTGGCGTATTGTTTGCGTTTCCCAGAGTCCATTCGAATTCAGATGTCCAAAATTGGAGTGCTCGGATAACCAAACAACCGGAAAAATGTTGGTCTGGACCATCACGAGTCGTGGTGAAGACTATTTGATTGGATTAAACCCCCTTTTGTTTTCATTTTCACACATGATCCGCGTTTTTAACAGGCTTTGAGGGTTTCGATGGAAGAGCAGCGGCAGAGGCAAGAAGATGAAGCCAAACAAGCAGTTGATGCTAGCAAAGAAGAACAATCTGCAACAGTTTCAGATTCAGCTAATGCCGATGAAGATGCTCTCCTGCGCAGTGCTCTTAGCATGTCTGTAGCAGGGGTAAGTGTTATTTTAAATTTTTGTCCTTGAATTTTAAAGGGTTTATAGCAGGAATACTAAGTGCAGAAGATACCTCCGGCCTATCTACTATTATATATTTCTCGCCAAAAGTTAAAAATTGTAATTTTATTGTCTATCCTTGAAAGTAATTTTCACTTTAATCCATTAGTCGATATTCTTTGATTTTTATCAATTCGTTGATGCCATCTTTCCACATTCTCCGAGGTCTACCCTGTGCTCTTTTGTCTTTTCTAAATCTTTCTATAATGTTGAGAAATACATTTCACTCTAGGCATCTTGTTATTTGACCACAAAATGACGATTTGCGTTGAGGGATCGGCTTTAGATTTGGTTGTTCTTTTGCTGTGAAATATCTCTTTGCTCGTTCCTTAGTTTATCTAGCTAACTTTAAAAATTGTACGATAGAACCATGTTTCTAATGCATTTATTGTCCGTGTTTCTCGACCATATATCAGCAGTGGGCAAAAACTAAAATTACTAAAACCTTACATACCATCAGTTACTCCAGAATGATAAGAGATGAAGCCCACCACACGATTCTTCGTGTACCTGGAGACATCAAATTATGGCAATCACAGATTTCTTAAACAAAAGGATAATCTTGTTGTTATTTAGTGACGATATTGGCCTTTTTTAACTTTGTTTTTACGATACCGACTAATGCCATGAATAGTTCTACGCTTATTGATCCAGTTAAAAATTTGAAGATATTGTATCCAAAGTATGTAGTATTGCTAATTTTTTCACTATAAATATTGTTAATATGGCGTTCGTGCAGAATAGTTCAATCTCACCGAATACTTTGTTTGGCTTGCCAGGCTCCAGAATTCAACCATGCTAATGTACCTATACATAGCCCTCAAATTATTTTTGATCTAAGCTTTGAGTTTCTTCTACGTTTAACAGGGATCAATGCCTGTTGATCTCTCGGCGTTGAGTGAGGAGGAGCAGATCGCAATGGCTATTCAGATGTCAATGCAAGATTCTGAAATGGAGGAAAGTGATACCAGCCGACCAACCACTGCTGCAACAGATAATACAGGGGCATCGCCACTGCCTATGGATACAGAGCAGGTATGTTTATTAAAGGTGTTTGAGTCTTAGTGAATAGCATTTACTGTACCAATGAGCATCCAATTTGACGGTTAGCCTGAAACATTTAGATAATCCCCAAGAGACTCCATTTTAACATGCATATTCATATGAAGAGAAAAGTCGTAATAATGGGCAACTAAAGGCAGTTTTCTCTCATACTTCTTCCAAATCATGACTCAAGTGGCACATAGATAACAAGCATTGTTCGTGAAATTAACTCTAACAAACTTTCTTTTTATCACAATAATAGCTCAAGGTAACTGATGTTAATGCGTAGTATAGTTGTTAATATAAAGAAGTGCATATTTTAATATATTATCAAAATTGCCTGCGTGGAAGAACTTGAGTTTGTCAGTTTAGCCTAAATGCCAATGTGTTTTTTCATGAATAATACTTGGAGCAACTTTAGGCCACAATTTTCTTGAAAATAGGTTCCTTTTAAGTAATTATTTTCTTTCAAAAAAGTAAAGAGATACAATATATATATATTCAAATGGGCAATGGCTGACATGGAGTACATATACTTGCCATAAGGGTGCTACCCAATTGTAATTTTTAGTCTCGACCATAGGAGGGGTCGGATATAGTATATCGGTGTATATATATATATATATATATATATATATATATATATATATATATATATATATATATATATATATAGTTGGCAATTAGGTAAAACGTTACAAATGGGTAGCATCCTTATGGCAAGTATATGTACTCCATGTCAGCCAATGCCGAATTTATAATTTATATATTTATGCCTATATTATTTCATATTATATTATATGTATGATACAGGCTTGTACAGCACCCTCATTCATAGCGACCTTGGTTAAATATTAGCTTCAGCAGGTTTACATGAGAGGAGGTTAAACTGATTGATTTAATTGAATTGATTAAAAAGATTTTTAATTATAGGCTTAAGATTCTAGCCCAACAGCTTCTTAAGAATCCACATATCTTAAGTATGCATTATTTGGGTAAAGAAGTCACATTTTTCACTGTTTTATTTTTTCGCAATTAGGCAGACAACCAAGACTTCAGTGCAGTTATGAATGATCCAGAATTCTTGCAACATTTGGTAAGCAGTTTGCCCGGTGTAAACCCAGATAGTGAAGCAATTAGAAATGCATTAGGCTCTTTGACGCAACAATCTGATGATAAAAATGAAGAAGGAAAGAAAAGTGAGAAATAACAAGGCGATTACTAAGGTACTTTATATTTAGCATTGTATTTAAGATGACAAGAAGGCACTGGAAAGTTTTGCATGCACTAATTAATGCTGTACTGTCATACATTATAGTTTATTGTATCCGTGTTCAAACTACAGCTGTTAATGCGTTAAATTTATAAGAATTCCAAGAAATATGTGGTGAAGTCTGCCTTATCCATTCTTATTAATTGTTTTGAGAACTGTCACAAAGCTAGCGCGGGAAACCTCGTGTTTTTTATGGTTTCTCGCGCAGTTTTCCGCGGGGTACCCTGATATCACGAACTTGCATCAATGTTGTGTGAGCATCTTTTGATCAAGAGTAACAGGGAAAGGCTTCTGTTTTCAATTTGAATCAACTTTACAAAAATACTCAAGGCCAAGCAACTCGAACAGCTCCTACGATGAATCCCGCGTGTATGCCCGCGCAACTGCCAATTGAAATGATTCTTGCAGAACTATACGCAGGTTTCCGCTTATCTTGCATTTGGATAAATGCTAAACACCTTTTGGACGCTTACTGCACTCAATTTTCATGGGCAGGGGGGGGGGCAAAATGAAGAAAATCAGGGGGAAAAAGTTAGAATAGCTAATTCAGCTTTTTCTGAGAGCAGAAGAGGCAATTGCCCCCCCCCCCCTGAACCCCCTCCTGTAGGCGCGTGTGAGTACCGTGTTTATCGTCGATCTTTAAGGGAAAATGCCACCATTATGCGGGATTCAGACGTGCGATCTGCTATCTGTTCCGATTCCGCTATTCAACATTCCATGTACTTAAGACTGCTATTTGATAAATTGAATCCATTAATTTGTTTTCTTGGCTCTGCGATCTTTCGCTTAGAAAGCGGAACGTTTTTCTCTAGATGGTGTAGATGTTTTCCTTTATGGCCCATTAGCTATTTTTGTTTAAAAAGTTAATGATATTTTCCTCGAAAGTGAAATCTTAGACCGGTAATCAATATATGTAAGAAAAGCAATTTAGATCGTTTATGATTTCTAGTTTAATTTCCTCATGATAAAAGACGGCGGTGATGGACAGTTTATATCTGAATGAGTTGAATAACCAAGGTATTCGACTTATGATGAAATATTATCAGAGTAAAGTTGACTTGACACATGAAAATCAAGATTGACCTTTTATGTGGCAATTATCAATGCACCCTGAGACAGCCCACCATATTTGGTTTCGATCAAAATGTTTGTTTTCATTCGCAAGAGAACGTTCCATAACGATTTTCGTACATCGAGATGGGCTGTTGACTTGGATATTATAAATGGATCACAATTTGGTGTTAGAAGTGAAGTTTAGACACCTTTTCCTTGAAAAATTTACCTTGTTTTCAATCAGTTTTAACTTTTGGCCATACCATATGGTCACATGGAATACAAATGAAACCGACCCAAGTTTTCATGATCTCCTCCTGACCCTGCAGCACAGCAGGTGTCTCATGTACCTAAGAACCCCCCTTTGCGTCCAAGCCCGATCACACTCAACAACCATGCGTATCGTACCTTGTAGCAGTGACCTTTATTTCGAATTTGCTCGCTGGCTGAATATGATTGTGAAGGAGCAATTCAAGTCTTCCTTGCCTACCCATGACAATTGATTCGAGCTATTGTGAGTTGGCAGCTGAGAGCACAGCGAAGCATCACAATAGCTTGTCTAAAATATGCCAGCAATTCTTGCATGCAGTGGAAGTCACACAATAGATGTTTACGTGTTTATATCCCTCTACGTGACTTACTGAGGAAAGTTTGTAGTTTCAATTCAATTACAGAGATGTTTTTTGTTTTTTCCTATCAACAATTTATATTTTAGAGGCAGCTAAAAGTATTGCTATCCTTTAAGTCAAGCCTGGAGTTAGAGACCTCCGCAAAACCCTAATTTTTTACCCACTAATACTCCAGGCGCATTTCGAAATACTCAGCTGCTTTAGAAGCTTAGACTTGGCTCTTCTTGGTTTTAAAACTGGAGACGAATAATTTGATTTGCTAGCAATGCTGGTTACATGAGCTGATGAAGGGTAGAGGCTTACTGCAAGCGTTAAGAAAATCATCAAAGCTAACTGCTATTTTTGCAGCAGTAATGACAATTCTAAACGTAATCATTTTATTTAAAATCTGAAAGGAAGACTTTTGTGGGGAGTTGGGTGAGGTCTTTAAGCATTTTGAGTTTCTTACTTGGTTTTGAACTGGAAAGTAAGAATGGGCAAATACTGTTCTTGTGACATCCTCTATGGCCACTTCACTCTCATATATATATAAGCTTAAATGGGTTCACGTCAATGTATGACTGTATATCTCTTTTGGCCTATTTGTCTCCAGTTACTTATCTAATACGTGGCGAGCCGATTAGGAATGGGTATCTAAAGTTCCTACCAGAACACAGTAATCAAGTGAAAATTTCTAAACTCATCATCGCAAGAAGACCATCGTTTCATATGGACAGATTTAAGTTACGTACGAGACGGTACCTTGATACTTCTCTCTGCCCTATTATTTCTATAATGTACCTTTTGATTAAGCAATTATAATTTCATTTATGATTCTCATATGCCTTTTTTCTAAAAAGACACGTGTCTATTGCTGAACAATCCTTTATGAAAATGCCGTTTCAAAGTCTTAAGTTTACATTTTTGGTTGGATCGAAACTAGTTTTTCTTTAAATAAACACAAGTGCCCTCAATCATCCTCTCCTTCTAGCTTTCAAGCTCTTAAATTAGATTCAACGCTAATTGATTTCAAGCTGTTAGAAACAGTTTTAATCATTTCCAGATTCCTCTCTTTTGTTGATTGTGTTGATCGACTGTAGAGTGTTATAGTTCAGTAGTGTTCAATCAATAATCAATCCCTAGTGAGAAATGATAACACTGCGTGGGAGTACCCATAATGCATTGGATGCGCGCTACTCAATAGCTGTGTGATTTTATTTGCCCACAACAATCCCCGTGGATTTTTCACTTAGTTTCAAATGATGACAACATGCACCTCACTGTGAATATTTTAACCTTTTACCAATCATTCTGATTTAGAAGAATTCCCCCGCTTTCCCATTCGATTTGTTCGCTTATAGATAACAACATCAAGTGAATTTCAGGTCGATTTTCGTGGGCAGCATTAGCCGCATGCCGCAAATGAAAGTGGCGCATCCCCCACCGCCCACGCGCGGTGTTACGCAAGTGCAACAATCCATCCTAGGGCGTTAAGATAAGTACCCTCAACCCCCTCCCCGCCAACACCACTACAATCATCAGCATCATCATCATCATCATCATCATTATCATCATTATCATCATCAATATCATCGCCATCATCATCATCATCACCACAATCATCATTATCATCATCAGCATCATCACCATCATCATTATCATCGCCATCATCATCATCATCATCATCATCATCATCACCACAATCATCATTATCATCATCATCATCATTATCATCATCATCATCACCATCATCATCATCATCATCACAATCATCATTGTCATCATCATCACCATCATCATTATCATCATCATCATCACCACAATCATCATCATTATCATCATCATCATCATCATCATCATCATCATCATCATCATCATCATCATTATCATCATCATCATCATCATCATCATCGTTTTTATTATTTTTACATGAATACTATTTACCCCCAATAAAGAACACAACGTAAAAAAAACAGACAGAAATAAACTGATATATAACTGAAAATAGTTAAATAAAATGTTCCTAACTAAGAGAACTCGTTTTAAGGTATTTCTTTGATTAAATGATATATTTTCTACAATATACTGTACAATCGCAATACTAGGGTTAGAACATGTACAAAATGTGAATTGCAAGACAGTGAAACATAATCTCTCTAGTTTCTAATATCTACATATTTAACACGCTCAAAAAACGATACTATTGATTTAACTTTGAAACACATTGTAAAAGCTGCGACAGACAGTTCTTTTGCAACAGTTTCTGTTATCCATAAAGGTTGTATTATTTGGACTTTTCTCTGCATTGAGCCTTATTTGTCTCATCTGCTTTGCTAAAGAGTATTCTGATTCAGTACAAGATGAGTACAAGATTTTAAGGGTATTCTGCCCCGCAGAGGCAGCATTTCTTCAAATATAGAGGGCTTTTCTAAACGTTTACTGGATTATCTGGTCCAAGGTACTCAGTTAAAAAGGTCAGATCACTAAAACTTATTAGAAATGAACATTTTCAAGTAAATATCTCATTCATTGTTAAGACTGACTGGTTTCAAAATCTGGGCTAATATGGGCTTAACTAGTGTTTTTTACACGCAGTTAGCTAAAACTCGGAGGACAAGAATTGCATGGAAATCGCTTACATTTCACATTTAAGTATTTCCAAATAAAATTCTTGTTGACATCAATTTGGATAGGTTTAGAGTGGATTGTGGATTTAGATTGAAAGAAGTCTCATTTGGGTAGGTTTATGGTGGATTAAGATCGATATATATCTTTTTTGGATTGGGTTAGGGTAAATTTGAATGAATAGATCTCTTTTATGGGTAGGTTTAGAGTAGGTATGTTTAGAAACATCCTTCCCCAAGGCTGTCGTATGCAAAATAGCAAAGTTTTCAACCCACCCAAGAGTATTGCGAGCATGATGTTTGATAGTCCCAGAGGGGCAACTTTGCAAACATTTGTTGACAAATTTGAACGATCTTTAGCGGATGGTCTGACAATCTCTAGTCCTCACAATTTCCTTGCTTATATCGTGACTCTTGGATGAAAATATTCAATACATCCGCTTTATCAGTTCCGTCCAGTGCATCAGTTTCTAATACGTTCCGCGTCAATCCATCCAACAATGTTATCTCTACACCAATTTCAACTTCAGATAAGTTGAAAATGAGATTTCTATACGGTAATCTAACCTCCGGAATTTCTTTTTCTATGGTTATCTTACGTTTATATTGTTTTCACACGCTCTAATTAATACTCTACTTTACTCAGCATGAATCAACAACTAACCTCCAAAGATTTTCTCACCCTGAGGCACTTAAGTTGCTTTAAATTTGTTCAACTTTTTTATGGCGCTGAGTAAGACTCTCTGTTCCTCCACTTAAAAATCCCTGCCACCAAACCTTGCTCTTAAATAAAATTGCTCTAAGTCTTTCCGTTTCTAGAAAACTATTTTTTAGAGAATAGATATACCTTCAAACCATAAAATAGTTTGTTTCTTGTTTCTTGTTTGCGCCGAACCACTCTGCTAGATATTGTAGCTCGAGATATCTTTACTTATGAGCGACTCTCTCACCAAATCTTCTTGGAAATTAGTTTTGGGTAACAAGCACTAAAAATGTCGCTAGTATTTACTCAATTTTATCTCTGGTAGTACAATTTTCTCCTTTTTAGCACCTTCTCTCGAAACCTTCCCGGCAGCCTTTACGTCATTTAGCTGCGGCAACCAGGGCTTTTCGTTGATCGTCTCCATTTTACAATTTAGGCACATCTTCCCATCTTTCTGGGAGATTCTATGCAAATTCTTTCGCTTTGACTTTGCCCTTTTCACTTGTCCCTCTTCCGGGTACATGTTCATCTGTTCCTTATTCGAAAGCGTGTCTTTGTATCCAGATATTCTATCTACTTTGCATATGGTCGGGAAGAGTCGTGGAAGTGAGAGAAACTCGCCTCCTTTTCTCCTCTCCTTTAGATCGAAAGTGTTCCTCGAGTTGCCTTGGATAAACGGCTTCGCCTCTTTCGTCATTGCTAGCTTTGCTTCTTCCAACGATTTCTGTATTTCCCTCAACGCAACCAAACGATGTTTCACTTCCTCTGGCCCAAGTTCCTTAAGTTGCCAATACGTCAGCTCAAAATCTTCCAACGTGCATTTGTTCACGTTACTTTGTAAAAATGATTCATTCCTTTTCTCTACCATTGAAATAGTTCTGCTAACAAACTGCTGCGAGTGTGCTGCTACCAAGTCTTGCTGTAACTTTAGCTCCGTGCAACGTATTCCAAATCTTCCTCTTTCTGTCCACTTGTTTAGATGCCTTATATATTCGTAATGAAATCATATGTTTACACGATTTACACTTATATGGAACGCGGGCACGAACAACAATCGGAATTTATCCCAATCAATTCTTTTCATTGCTCGACCAACCTTTCCACGATTTTAGATTACTCCAATTGGCTAATTCAGACAGTTTGCTGATGCATGAAATCTGCACTGTAAGCCTTTCTATAGAATAGCTGCGATGCAGACCCTCCGTTCTTGTCTTTTTTCTATGCAAAATCAGCTTCGTTTCTATTTTGCAAAAACATGCCTTTTGAATGCTCGGTTAACCAGATTCGCTCAGCATGCAGTGACGTTCTACTCATTGTATTCCATCACCTAATTCTCGCCAATTCGATGCCTTACTGCTTCTTTAAATAGATATCCTGAAGATTATTTTAAAATCTGCCGCTGGATACGGAAAAATCAAAGCACATGCATCAAATCACTGATCACATCAAAAAGGAACGCCATTTTATTTTTAATTTGCGGGGGCGATAACGCTTTCGCCCCTGGATTGTTCTGTTTTATATGATTATAGGCCGTAGCTCTACCCCCAAGTGTTCGCTTTTCTCCTCATACTGTCAGGGGGCGGCTATTATCTATTTCAAGACTCTAGCCACAATCATTTGTCCAAGGCTAGCTGGATCTAAGCATTAATTCAAAAGTGAAAGTTGTAAATAGGCCATGGTTTATGGACAAGCCTCTGCATTTACACCTTTCAATGTATTCGAAAAACCTGTTTTTGGGACATATTAAAATGGGCCAAAGTTAACGGCAAGCCAATTTTTCGAACAAAGTCAGCACGGCGTTAAGCCAGCATTTAGTACAGAGCTAGGACCTCTAACACTGCTGGACAGGGACACCCCTGAAAAGTACTTTTGCCCCAGAAGCTGGCTCTCTGGATTTCCCTTATATGTCCTAAAAACTGCTCACCTGTCTTCGTGGTTAAATCTTAATGTTGAGATGTGGCCCAAAATCTTGGTTTATCTGCAAATTTTGGAATAATTTCGCATATTGCTTCTGACAAAGAGGGTACTTTCAGCAAAAATATAGAGGGGTTATTCCAATTGAAATAACCTTTTTTCCAAGGAGCTATATCATTTATATACTGTCCTCTGAAGAAGCCTCGAATGCCGGGGCGAATAGCAAAAAGACGTAAAGATAATCTTGTGGCGTTTGCTTCTTATTCCTGGCGCTTTGCGTTGTTCCTTATATCTCAGGGACGCCGGAACATATTCTCGAGAGAAGGGGTTTTGAAGATTGGGTGCGGCCATATTTGGACGTGGTCACTCAAGTTCATGCTGGTGTTCCTTAGAAGTCGATAAAAGGTCAAGACATGCCCAAGGTTAGTGATGGGGATAATGGCAAGAAAAACATAAGTCCTAGGTCATATTGCCCTTTTGTGTAGTGCAATTAGAAACATAAGCCTTCAACATAACATAGCGGCAAAAATGTGCGCCCCCCCCCCCGACTCCGATGTGCCTGTATCTATCATCTACACACATCGTCGCAAGCATTCCTCGAGAATCCGGTTGGCAGCCTGCTATTTTGTTTTTTTATTTTACTTGTTACGTTTTGTTTTTTAAGTCCTCCAGGTTGGTGTTACTTGGTGGAAGCAGCATAGATCTAAGATGAAACTGGGAACTTTCGCTCTGAATGATAGAAATCCAGTTACAATTTTTATGGGGTGGAGTTTGTGGGGTAGAGAGGGGGGATTAAATTATGCTAGCTAATTTTGCATTAAATTTTGTTTCCACACGTACAATGTATTAAATGTATTCTCCACTGTCGTTTATCAACAATTTTAGCGCTAGAGTCATACAATCTTTGCGTCAACAGTTAATAACACTTCCCTTAGGTCAACAGTGAATTTGATTGCATTCCAAGATTACAGTTGAACCTTTGTTTACTAACATTTATTTCAAATGCTAATTGCAAGCACATTTCAAATCTGGTTTTGGGTCGTTCCTGGATTTAGTTTCTCGTTATTAAAATTCCAAACTGCCTTGAAATCTGACCTCCTTTCGCCAAGTATTTGCTTTCTGAATAGCCCATAACAATTTTTTATTAAATAATTTTAATCAGAACCAGAATCGTGCCTAGAAAAATTTGGCATGGCGTTATATGAAAAGAAGTCTTATAAACGAGTATTTATTTAGGCCATACACTATTTTTTATAAGAAACAGTTAAAATCGAAGTTCAGGCAACTGTTTTTAATTTTCAAAAAATATGAGGCTCAATTGTTCTTAATTAGTTCCAGGCCCGAGGCCATAGGGGGGCTAGGAGGGGCTTAGCACCCCCAAACAGAATGGTAAAGCAAAAGAAATATTAGAAAAATTGGCACATTTTGTGACAATTTTTGAAATTAGCCCCCCCCTCAGAAGCTTCTAAACAATCATTAATAAAATGAACATGTTAACACAATAGCTAGTTGTTAACCAAAACCAAAGAGGTAAAACGGCGAAGGCTAGCAAGAAGATGTTAGTTCATGTCAATATGTAATTGGAAAGCATCTTTGTCAAAAATTACATTTATGCAGTGCTTCATCCTCAGCTTGTTCTTAATATTCAAAGTCGAGAAACGCTGTTTACCATCCCCCTACAAAATCATACCGTGAGGCAAGCCCTCACAAGACAATAGAAAATATGCATGGCTTGGGTGTGGCAGAGCAGTTTCTATCATATTTCGTGGACCCTCCCCCAGATAGTGACTTTGTAACCGAAGTGTTTTCCTAACTCTGTTAATATGTGCTTTACTAAATTTCAGGTGAATTTTTGAGTGATGTGTTTCGAAAATTTGCTCCTATATAGGAAAAAGGAATATAAAGTATAAACGATTTCTGTAGTCACAAATAAAGTACATCACATTTTTTCCTCTTGATCATCTCAGGCTGTGCAAGTTTTGACGTTGTTTCTATTTTAGGACTTTGATGTTCTATTAAAGTCTTACAAAAAAGAGCGTTTTGTAAAGACATACATTCGTGGAATTAGTATTTCACGTCAATTTAACCACCTGTGACGTAAACTGCATCAGTCAAACAACAATAAATGGTGTTCAAGATTTTAAAGATTAGAACAGTATTTTAAATATCGCCCACAGCTGCTCAGATCATTAGATATTCAGCGAAAGAGTGGTGCAAATAGAAACTCATCTTGTTACACAGCGCTGCAAAAGAAATTGACTCCCACTCGAAATTTTCGATTTATCATCTGGTTTTATAAGGGGCTTTGAAGAATATTTATCACTTTCATAAAAGTATTGTGAAATTTTTACGGAATTAATGAATGGTTGCAATTTAAAGTTATCAATGTACCTACAGGCTTAATAAAATGTCTTTATTTATTTATTATTTATTCATTAATTTCTTCATTTTTTTTCATTCATTTCATTATATATTTATTAACTTGTAACAATTAAAGCCTTGTTTACTAACATTTATTTCTAATGCCAAATACAAGCATATTTTTAAATGCCCTTGATATTTCTGTGAACATCCCCTGTTTGATTTGGAGCTGAGAAATTATCCACGGCATCTGATCTGTTCTAACCATCAAGATCTGCCCCTCAGTGGGTCTAGGCGCTGCGAGGTTGACTGGTAAAGAAAATATTTGCGCCCACCCTCAAGTACAATTTTCTAGTGCGATTGCGTTCTTTTGCTAAGACGTTTTTGAAAAATTTGTATGAACAAAGTGTTACTGTTGAATTGATCAATTCAAGCACCATCTAGACATTCTGACCTGCTCTGCAATTTGTTTGCGTCTGATGTTCGTCCCGCCCTCTGTGACCACTTTACAAATTAGAAAAATCTGGTCACGAATTTAATCTTTTTTTCACCAAAATAACAACAAATAAAAATCGGTGGATAAAGTTTGATATTCCTTACAGTTCAGGTATTGAATACATTCAAAATAGAACTGTGACTAATATCAAAACTCATTGTTATACTGACATTCCTGGATTGACCTAAACTGTGCAACAACCAGACATGTTTTAAAGGGATTCTTGATATTCGAAGAAAATCATTAAAAGATTTATCAAAAATTAATCAAAGCTGCTGAGGGGCAATGGCAATTTTTAGCTTGAAGATAGGAATTGTAAAGGGCACCACTGAGGTGATGGTTGGTAGATCGAAGCTCGTTTGGCCAGGGGTAGGGCAAACATGCAAAGAAGCAACCAATATCAATATTTTACTTACACCCTTTTTTTTATAAGAATAAATTTTATAAGAATAATGAGGCTCAAATTTTTTGAAATTCAAGAATATTTTAAGAATATTGTCAGGCTCAAGATCTTGTGAAACAATTATTTTTAGCGGGTGTCTTTTTACTTCTAAATTAATTGACAATTAATTAATCGTACTTCTTTACTCCTTCTTCTTTGATATTCTGTAAGTCTATCTTTTAGATTTCATTATGATGACTTGTTCTGTAATAGGTGTGCGTTTTGGCATTGATGATAATCATAACAATTTATTGCCATATCCTTTTTTTCTGCCGCGTTAAGAATAATTTAAGAATATTTCGATGCTCAAAATAGCAAAAAAATTAAGAATATTGAGGCTCAGCAAAAAATTAAGTATTCTTATATAAAAAGAGTGTAGCTTCTAAGGGCAGGACGGGAATTACCCCCGCTGCCCCCTGCTGTATACAGTATGGACTCCTGATGCCAGATACATATTGCGGTTGAAGTTTAAAAGGTAATGAGGGGCATAATGTTCCAAGTTAACGGGGAAATTCCCATAAGTTCTAAAGAAGGCTATTCTATAACACACCCAAAAAAGTTTTAGGAAAAGGTTCCCGCCCCTTGTGCCCCACCCCACCTGGTTTTGATATCACTGACTATTTTTGTTTGTGCTTCAATGGGGCACTATTGTTGTAGATTCACACCCCAAATCACAAAGGAACAAAATCTTTGATCCCAAGGGTACAACTGTTTATGTTTAATATCTGTTGGGAATAACGCTTGCATTGAAGATGCGTTGGATATCGTTGTTTATCCAAGGCACTTTATTTACCAGATATTTTGCTTATTTGTTCGATGATTTACGCTCCGCACTAACTACCTTGGCAATGAAATGATTCAGCATTGTTGACGACATCAAAGTGGGAAGAACAGAACTTTAAAAGCACTACTAGAAAGGAGTGAACACTTCACTTGAAAACCAATGCACGTGGAACAACAAATATGGCGAATGGTAACTGCTCATCATTCTTTCTACCGTCACTCGAGAAAACTACTGGGGATGATGGAAACATCATCTAAAATACAGAGCTCGGATTTTTAGGATAGGCTTTGATGAAAGATATGATTTTTGCCTGCATTCCACGTAGAATTAAGCATGGATTGGAAGTGTAAGTAACACATATTTCATTCTATATAAACCATTATATTTATCCACCTCTCAATTACATCCCCTCTATATTATACTACCTCTCTATAATGCCCCATTGTGAGGCAAATAATTGAATCGAGCCCCTTATTTTATTGAGCACCCTCTGGGAGATATGGTTGTTATAAAGTGTTTGACGTAGAAGTCGAAGAAATAAAGATTTTGTCGAGCCCAACCCGGAGATAGGTGTATTTTAAGGGGTTCTGTTGTAGTTTTTTCAAGCAAAGAAGTCGAATGATCTTAACAATTGTACCATGGTGCTTTGGTGTTGGAATAATATGTTTTCAACAGTAATATACGAGATGCATCTTTTAGGGTGATAATTTGCTGGAACACTTCTAGAGTTGTTTCGGACAGCTATGGAGACGGGGCTAAAAGTTGCATTTCTCGTACATACATGCATTTCCACTTGCAATTAATATTCAAACATGAAAAATTGTATTCTCGTTGGATTAAATCCGAAACGTATACTTATCTGCTTTTATGGCCATCATTTTCATAACAATAGAAAGGTGAAACCTCATTAGCTACAGATCTATCACCGTTTTATGTCAAGATTTTCTGAATGCTTCAAAAATGTTCTGTTGACTGTGGCTCTAAAGTCCGTGAATTTCCCGAAGAAAGCTTCCATTGTTAAACGATCAATCTAAGACTCCGTGCACACGAGGACAGATCTGCCTCAATCCATTCCCACACTGACACGGAAGGTCTTCCGTTTACAAAAGAAAAACCCCTCTCAACATTGTAGTTTGAGTCTGCTATCCTTACCGTAAAGATATAGATGAAATACCGTCCTTGTTTGGGTCCGATCTATTTGGTTCTGTGTGGGCCCACAAAATAGGACGATGGAAAACGGATGGCAAAAAGGCTGAATCCAGACCTGTGGGGCTCCTTGGCCCACTGGATCCATACAGTTTTTAGTTATAATGATCCTTTTCATCATTGTATTTATTGTTGTCGACTAATCAATTCTTTTAGGGCCCCTATATTAAAGAAATGAAGATGCCCCTTGGAACCCAGGCACAGTTCGCAAATAAAAAGTTTTGAAATTCAGTTTCTATCACGAAGCGAAAGTGCTCCTACGCAGTGCTACACACAATCCTTCGCAATAGCACCAAGGTTATAAATTTAGTTTTTGATAAATCATTTCAAAATATCCTCAAAACAAATATCTATCCAAATATATCTTGAAATACAACCAAACACATCTTCAAAACATCCTGCTGACAGATTCCGGCGTGCTAGTTGAAAACTTAACAACTTCCAAAAACGTTTATTGGACATTTGGTACAAAGGAATATTAAATTGTCTTTACGGTCTTCCGACATGCAGTGTGTGGTTTCTCCTATGTGTGCAGAAGTGACCTGTCTGAAATTCGTCTCTTTAAGTATCTCAAGGTTAAGTATCCCATGGCAGACTTGCCAAGCCCGTCTTTCATAGCTAGGTGTGTGTCTAATCATTCCAAATATCTCAATTTGAAACCTAATTTTCTTTAGATTATCAGTCAATGTTTCCCTGGCGTCGCTGAGGTTATATCGCTTTTTCTTGGATGGCATGTTGGAGAGTTCAACCCTCTTGAAGTCGATCATCAGGTATGATGCATTCTTTTTATGAAAAGCAATATTTAACTGGAGACTGTTCTTTAAGGAGCTGGGGGGTGTCTCAGCATTCGTTAAAAATCAATTTTTAGGGCGATACAATATAGCCCTTTAACTATTGCTGTTTAACGTAATCTTTAATGTGCAGATCTGTTGTTATCTTCTGGAGACCACGCCTGCTCAAGTTTGGGACGCGCCCAGTTTGCGGGCAGTACGAAGCTCTTAACACCCACCTCTCCCAGGTTGAACCTTGTTTTGGGCTACAATGCTTAAGAAAGGAAAAACTGAAATGAAATGAATAAATTGACCAAAATATAGATGATAGCCAAACCAGAACATGCATCGTTACTTTGAAAGTGGCGGAGTTACTCAATTCCCTAAATTAGGTTCTTCTAATATTATGGCTTTGCAAGCGCTCAATCTTTTCAACATATGTTTACGGGAAGGTGAGAAAATGTTTAGATTTTATCACTCTATTTTGAATAAAGACTTTGCAGCTTAAGACTCATTTGCTGAATATTTAGAGAGTGAGAGAAACTCAAGAAACGAAGAGAGATTGGTATAAATATCTTGGAGAGTGGTGCACAGATTCAAAGTAAGACAACATTTTTCATATTTCCAAAACTCGTTGTTAGGATTTTGAAATGAAAGTTGCATGTACCGCCTAGACTCTCCAAAGCTCGTTTAGGACATATTTGGATTTTTCGAAGTATTGCACGCCTTTTTTTATAGGAATTCAAAGCTAGACCTAAGTAAAAGCAGGATTCCTAGTATTACATTGCTATTAAGAGGCAATCGAAGCGGCAAATTGGATCCTTGAGGAAAGCCTTTAAAAAATGATAACGGTAAAACCTACTATGTTAATACGCCGAATTCTTTCACAAATGCCTTGTCCATACATTTAATGCTTTTACCCTCCTTTCTCTTGAAGTGCTCCAAGGATCCTCGATTGGAAACAGCATTTGTTAATATCGTTAGGGCTCGTTTCGTCTCACCTTACCCCTATTATTTATGGATACAGAGCCCTTGGCGCGACGTAGTAACAAATTAATCTAATCCTTCTGAGGCATTGATACCTGTGTAGCAGTCATGAGCTATATTTGAGATTACACTCTCCCATATGCAATTACGCATAGCAGCCAGCGATAGTCAAAAGTCGGTGGGGGTGGCTTCTGAATAATAACAGAATCTTAACCCGAACCTTTTAAAATTTTTCGACAATTTGAACAAGCAATAATAGGTCAAGAATTTCTTCCCGCCGTTTTCCTGAAATTACAAAAATTTTCCGACCAGGGCCTAGTCGTGCGTTCTTACTTAGGCATTTCTGCCACCCCATTAATATTTTGCTAAACAGTTAAATGCTATAATGAAATAAACTATTCTCTTTTATTCATGTTTATTAAAGGGAATAAGCTGACAGATTTTTAGTTTCCTTCATCATTAAAAAGGTATACATGAAATGCTTAAGGTATTTTCATCGAAATTTGTCTATAGTTAGAAATTTGCAGTATTTTCAGAAAATGCACCGTAAAATGTTGCATGTTTATAGACAGGCATAATTGGCAATTAGAGCCCTGTTTCTAATAATTATCTTCAATAATTTATAATCAAAGAAAATTGGTAGTCCCTAATCTTTTTTTTAAAATTTCCAGTTAAACTCAGATTAGAGAAGTTCTACCAAGAGAAAACACATTCGTCTTAACAGAACATGGCAAGGGAAAAGTTATATTACATTTACCATATTGTATAGGATAACCGTAAAATACAGCATTCATAATCTCATGCTCTTTTGATGAGATTTGCTAGTTTTTGTTTCGCGGGTCTCCAAAATCACATCGTAAACCGAATTACGTAGTGTTCTTTACCCCACCCCACTCGTTTTGCTCCCGCTGCGGAGCACATTTCGTAACTAGCTGCGCAGGATAAGGCATTATGCTTCACATATAGTCCATTTGATAATCTAAAATCCAATTAGTGATTAACACTCTTTTCATAAGAACCAGTGAATTCTAATTCAAGTTGGCTGTTTTTAAATTTTCTTTTTTGTAAGCCACTAATACCAGCGACGCCACCTTTCCCATTAATCATAGATAACGCTATACAATTGGATAGCCGGACGCCACAATCGAGATCAGTAACCAGACAGAGGCTAATGGGACAGGGCTATACGACTATAATGACCAACACCACTGTCGCCACCCAAAACACCATAACACAAGACCACAGTTCGAGACCACAATCAGGACCTTCTCCACAAGCTGTTCGGTTAACCCAGCTGTCAATCCTTCCTAGGTCAGTTAACTGGTGCTGGGGTAGGCCTTTTGTATCCCAGGCCCACATCAGCTACTTGGCTGCCCAAAACCCAGCTACGTGCTTGACGCCCGCCAGCTGCGCAACCGTTACAAGGACTAATACCCCTCCGACTGCCTCATAGTTAATCTCCCCCATAACTACATTCAACAAACTTTACTGCCTGTTATAGAGAGTTTAACTTCAATTATGGAGGCCATATGGGCAAGACTCTTATTGAAAACTTTTTTAGGATAAGGATTTGTGGACTTATTTGCAGCTGAAGACGTTACATTGATTTTGTCAAAGAATTATTAATCGACTTTCCTGTCGACCCCAAAACTTTCTGTTTGATAACAAAGGTGCCTTGTTAAACCCAAAAGCGATTCTTTGACAAGTAAACTTGATATAACGGCTACCGATTAATATATAGATTAATAAAAAGTGGGAAAGAAGGACATTTAAGGTTTAAGAATTAAATTGGATTTATTTGGGCTAGAGGAAGGCAATTAAGAGAGTTAATCATTGGCAGAGGTTAGATAATAAAAAATGTATGCCAATCCAATACAACAAGTAATTTTGATAGGTTTGTATTATTGAGTTAAAGTGGAAATGGGCATGGCATTTTAAATTGTTTTCGCAGATCAAGGTACTTGATGTATAGGTACTTGATGTATTAAGAAGTAGCAGCAATCCATTTTAACGTTTTGTGAAGCATAAATGTACTGGTGTAAAGAGGAATGTTTTTTTCACAGAATAGCAGCAAAAGAAGACAACAGGGCCATTCTTCACATAGCAACCGGGTAGGCAGTTGCTCCCTTCCGCTGATGATCGCTGAGGAACGCTAGACCTTTGGAATCTTTTGGCGCGCTTTTGAATAATTCTTCATTCCCATAAAATGGCGGAATTGATCGACGGACAATTTTTGTTGCAAGCCAGTTGCTTTGAGAAGTCATTATTCAGAATAAAAATAGGCTTATCATCAACTGTGTTTTCCCCCTAACGCCGCCCAAAAGTTAACCCTCTTGTACTTATCTTTAAAGTCACGACTAGATTTGTTGTATTTCTGCAAGTCGTCCATGAAAACAACTTTGTTGACTGTCTTGAAATTTTCCGCTATTCGCTTGCAACGCGCTTTGAACGACTGTTGTTCTGTTATCGTGGCAGTTGCATCATGGGATATTTGGATCGATGATGATCGTTAGGCCATCGCTGGCGTGTTGCCATTAAATTTTCAGGATCGTTCACGATCGCCGAGGATCGCTAGGCTTTGACGTGCGGTTTCCATATGATCCTTAGCGAACATGCTTAAAAGAGGTCCTGAAAAAAGGCAACATGCAATATTTGAACAGACTGTGGCAACGATTATACAGATTTCTCTTAAGAAATAAGCGAAAAAGAAAAAAACGACTTCTAAGCATTATTGATTCAACTTCCTATGTTAAGTTTCATTTTCAGTAAAGTTTGAAAGGGGCACTTGTTGCATATTTATTTCGCGAAATGTTGAAGGCTATGACCCCTCTGCGTCCTCCACGGTTCTTAGGTCCCTGTTGTTTCTATCGTTCTTTCTTCTTCCAAACCTTCGACGAGTCTTCCAGGGGCAAGCATATTATCTTAACAGATTTTAAAGAGCTTGGAATTCAATCTGTTTCATTCATAAATCATAACAGCCCCCAAATTACGACGTATGATTTGACCTGCAACGTCTTTTTTTTAAATTATACGTTATATTTCGAAGGAAACAATTACAAAAGATTCAGTGACGTATTGCCAATGACATGATATTTCAGACATACTAAATTGGCTTATAGATTTAGATTCTTCGAATGTGTAGCTTCTTTGTTATCTTACATACTGAACACAGATGTAAAAGTGATTCTCTTTCGTGGAGGACCGATCACCGTTGAGAAGATTTGTTTACCCTTGATGAATTAAGAAAGCAGTAGGTAAACCATTTAATTTTGTTAATTTTCTTAAACCTTCAAGTTTGGCTTGCACTTTGTGCTCGATCCTGCATTTCCACGGTTTTAGCACGGAGAGTCAGTCACACGAGCAATGGCACTAGACTAAGGAGGGCCCGTAAATTTACGTTTCATAACCAATAACTGCAACTCCTACCCACAAAACGTTTTTAATGAACCGAGCAGCTTCTCCTTCCTTCAGCAAATGGGTGAAGTTCTGAGGGCAGAGCCAACATCAGGTGAATAATTGAGCTTGGACTAACAGATAATATGCTTGCTTGTCTGCTTATTTGGTTGTTTACTTGCGTGCAAGAGGAATGGATATGAGTTATTGGCAATGAGTTGCAAATAGGCATATGTTGATTGGGGTGTTACCCACTTTCCTTGCATAAACTTATAAAAAACCAAAAAGATGAATACCGTTCATTTGTAATTCATTTAGAAATGTTGATCTAGGGTACTTTTTTTGCATATTAAGCTGTTGATCTTTGGTATTGGATTATATGATATTTAAAAATGCTTTGAAGAAAGATAACGGTTATCAGAGATTCGGATAGTACAGGTCGAAACTTTATTGGGCGCCTGCGCCCCATTTGTTCGGTCGGAGCCTTTAGCTCTTCCACCTTGGTCCCCAAATCTGCGTGACGCCACATTTAACAAGCAGGGGTCCCTTTACTTCTCATTTTTATTACCTACGCCCTCTCCGTAAGAGGCTCTGTTATCCAGCATTAACAAGTTTTTCTTTTCCATGCTTTCAGTTTGACCTGAGGCTAAATAAATGTTCACATTATCATTACATTGCTTTACACAGAACTATTGTTCATCATGTGAACCTAGATACAGGTTGGGTCATAAAGTATGTTTGCTGATCTTCTTGGAGAGAAATATGTTGCCACGGAACCACATAGCTTAAATATATTGAATTGAGTAGATTACGGTTAAAAACAGGATCATTTTTCTTTGCAAAGTAATTCACCTTACTTTTTGTGTTGCTATACGTACCTATTAAGTCATTTACGGACTGGTCAACTTCGAAATTGGGTCAAAATAATTTGGCGATGGAAACATTATGAGGATAAAGCAATTCTTCGTCAAAAGACCCATTGTCAATTATCAGCGTATATCAGCAAGATGAGCCTTGTTTGAATTCGAATAGATAACATTTGCTTTGACTAATGCCTCGTAGATTGTTTCATATGCATTGGATGTCGAACGAAACAGTTGCTATAGAAGAGGGTGCTTCCAGCTTAGTGACCCTCTCCAAAGCAGGGGCATCGCTTGTTGGGTCTCGGGTTGGTCAGCATTTCAACATTGACAATATCTTCTTGCAAGTAGCAGTGTGGTTAGATAAATTAAGGGGTCAATGACATGAGGGGGGCCTTGTGAATAGCTCAAAGGAAATTTTTATCGACCACGCCCTGTACTTTGGCTAAGAATAAATCTTCCTTCTATTATTGGTGCCATTAGGCACATGGAAACTTAGATGATTTTGTGGCCAGTATTCAACAAATCGAGGGTGAAAGTGGGGGGGGGGGGCAATTGCTCCTTCCTTCCTCCATTGTTTCCAGGATAATATTGTCTGTCTGAATCAGGGCAGCATTCACTAACAGTGTGTATTTTCTCGCGTTTTTGCATGGCAAAAGTGTTGGCAATTACTCTCCAAACCCAAAGCACAGAGAGACTGTTGGAACATTACATGACTATTGCAACATGTTGTGTCACTTGTTATCATTTTTTGCGTCTTAATTATCGTAATTATCATTTCAAGTTCGATTAAAATGCATATGGGTTTGAATCGAGTTATGCTAGGCGCACGATTTTCGAACTGTGTTTGTAGCCGTAAGCCATTTTAATATAAACCCATTTTTATTAAAAGGGATATGTAGTTTTGTCGTTTGCCTTTGAACCAGGAGATTTTGATGGAGTCCAGAGTTAGAGTTTTTGCCGTTTTTGTCATACGCAGAATGCAAAAGTTCTTCCAATTCTCATCAATAAAATCCCCTTTAACAGGATGCCCCTTCTCCTGCTCCCAATACACTGTCTACAGCCTTCCTTTGTTAGCCAATAGCAAGAATTATGTCTTGACTAAGACGCCTTATAGTATATGAGATTTCACTTACTTTTAAAAGAGTTATTTTTGTGGTACGTGTAAACCCAAACCCATAAAGTAAGAGTCTTTACTTTCTCTGTTTTTGGGACCTGTTTACATCAGTTTTGATTTCCAATTACAGTCGGTTTCTTCTGATTTATTCATTCGAGAGATCCCTTTAATTATAATGACCTAAACGAGAGAATATTGCGTGAGTGGCGAGGTTTCATAACATTTTTTAAAATTAATGTTTTTGAGTTTGTCAAGCAAGGGATCCATTATAAATTGACGCAAAGCGTAAAGGACTAATGCTGACAAGATTTCTCAACAAAGCATAGGCTGGTACAAAACGTGGATCAAACTTTCGAAAATTTATCTTTATTGTAAGCGAAAGAAACTTTACAACTTTATTATTAGCACAAGAATGGGAAGACGAAATACCATCCTCCCCCTCCATGAAATTCTAGGGTCCTCCACAGGTGCATCATGGGGTTTGGTTTTAGCCCCTCTCCCTTGGAAATTTCTACTTGCCTCGGGGCTCAAGCAAAGAAAGCTGCAAGGGTTAACCGAGATAAAAAGGTTGGTGTTTTGGGGGTAGTCTGCTGATGGCGGTAGGGAGACGGTCTGGTGTCCACGAGACAGAAATGGGTAATATAAATTGAAATGACAATATAGCTTTGAGATAAAGTCTTAATTTTCAGCGAATCACTTCAAATGCTTTTTCTCAAGTTTCAACCATTTTGAATAATCGTGATGATGCGATTTCAAGAGAAATCCGTGGTTTCTCATGATTCGAATTTATTTTTGCTTACATCCCTGTTATTTTTCATCGAAGATAGGTCCAGGCCCGTCGGAACCTGCAGCCCCCCAATAATTGCAAATGTTTGTTCCTTGATTTATCGCAAGATGCTGTAAAGAGCAACCTTTGAGCTTATAAAGACAGTAGATAATGTTCCTCGTCAATTATACATCTAAATATCATCATTACATCATAATTTGACTAGTGCAAGTTGTGCAGCAGGGGCGTTTTCCAGCGATTTAAAGCCCCCCCCCCCCCATGTCAACTTCGTGCCGACGGGCCTGGGGTGGCTTGAATCTTGTACAATTTCGATAAACACGTCAATGCTACTTTTTCTGCGAACATTGCTGCTTTATGCGTGTGGCAGCAACACGAAATAAGATCCGAAAAAGTCAAATTTCAAGTGAAGTTTACCTAAAAATCGAAATTTATCAAGATAAGCGAAGGCTGCAGAGTACGTGGTTTGTAATCAATTCTAAAATGATAATTGGAGACAGTTGTACGATTCTGGATCTGTTATGTAAATCTGCAACTGTAAAATGGGCTTAGGTTTTGTTGCAGCTTGCCATCAGTTTGTACTTTCAATATGACACCCTTATCTCTGCAAAGGTACACCATTTGCTTTTGTGCGTAAATGTTGGTTCGCGAAAGATTGTACAGCTTGCAATGAGAAAATCTAGCCACGCCAAGGCTAAAAATATCAACGTGTATTGTGCTCAGACTGTATCTCCAAAACATGTTGAGGCTAAAAGAGATTGTATCTCCAAAGACGTTAGAGACAGTTAGTTGATAAGACATTTCTCCACTGTATTTTGATTAAATTGACATGGGAAAAATTCAAAGAAGGGTTTTGAGTAAATCTTGAATCGATGGGGAGATGCTCTTTCCATGAGGAAGGGTAGACTATGGATCATACTAGCGAGTTGCAGTGTTGTATCATGCATCTTTTCGTGCCCTTTACACAATAAGAGAGATTGTTCTGGAATCAAATGCAATGATGAATAATTGGCTTTTCCAGGGAATCACAACTTCCTTCTTTCGGTACCTAAGAGTGCCTTGAAGAATAACTTTGCTCTGCACCAAAATGCAAAAAGAGAGAAATGCAAAGACGCACTGCAATTTATTCGTTTGCCCCCCCCCCCTCTCCAGCTCCGAAAGAGACGGTAGTTTGCTCAGTTTCTTATATACTTCAGGAGGCGCCACAAGTGCTTTCCTGATCTTTCTCAAACATATATCCTGTTCTTTTGGCTCCTAGATTCAATAAACTCTTGACACTCTTAGATTAGAAGTATTAAAAGGGAATAGGAGCAATCAAGTATTCAAACTCTGTTTCGTATTGTAAAGCGTTATAAATTGCACGGCAATGTAAGCCCAACGCATCGCCTGATGTGGGATGTAAAAAGTACTTTCTGCTAGTGGCGTAGCTACGATTTTTATGTGAGGTGGCGAAACTCGAAATCATTCTTCAAATATCCGAAAAACACCTTTTTGGAAGCTTGGTGGTTGGGAGGGGCCGTTGCCCCCTCTGCTTCCCCTCTAGCTACGCCACTGCTTTCGGCAGATTATGTTTATACTTTTTCTTGCAATTTTACAAGGACGCCTACAGTAGGAAACAGCAATGGCCCTTCCTGCCTTTAGAAAGCTAGTCAATTACTTTCTTTTGCCATTTCCCCTTATTTTTATTATCTTGCCCTGAAATATAACAGGCGTCCCTGCAATTTTGAAGTCGAGTTTCTTCCATTCTTCCAAGCTTCTAAACCCAACAACATCTAGATCGAATACCTCATATACGTGCCTTATATATCGGCCTATCATCATGTGGTACACACACGAGTACGTGTGTTAACGATTGGCGAAAGAATCTCAAAGCTCATGATTTAACGAGATTGTGGCATGGGCTATGGTGAGCCACATTTATGAAGCAGACATACAAACATCCCGCAATTACAGTTTGCGCTGAAAGTTGTGGATTTGCGCAAGCCGTTCATCAGACTAATTTCTATGGCACAATTACCTGAAGCAATGCTAGTAAATAGTAACCCGGGATATCTGTCTTCTGTGTGGTCTCCTTTGGTAGAGAAGGGTGTGCACTATTGATTTCTATGTGTATGCAAAATCATTCTACTTTGATTTGCGTTAATCCGACAAAATAAAGGTATTACAATGCTTTGTATGCACAGTCCTGCCCTTGCCCTAAAGGGTTAGATATGTCAAAATTGGCACAAATGATGGCCTTATTTCATGACAGCTGAACCAGTTTGTCCAGGAGATAGGCCTTTTCTGCATTTTGTTAATCATCTGTTTTAATCTGAATGAAACTAGATGCTCGATGGATAACCTGAAATGCTATTTAAATGCACTCTGCAATATTCCTACCTCTTGTTTTCAAACTACACTCCTCTTTTATTATAACCAGTAAAACTGATGTTCTAGACTGGTTGTTCATTATCATTTCAAAGTTTTTAAGCTGAATAGATCTTAATTTGTTCTTGATTTGTTATAAATTTGTTCTTATTTTGAAAAAAGAGTTTAGTTAATCAATTAAGTTCTGGTAGTTGGTGCCTCCGTGGTTAACGCATACAGTGGATAGAATGGGATAGGATATCCAAATAGAATGGGCACAGAACTGTATAATTACTTTTTAAAAATGTTTCATCGGTTTTCCATTCTCCAATATTTGCATACCACTGTGTGCCTTTATCTTAGCAGTATTTTTAATGCTCTTTCATAATCACTGCCAGTCCCAATAACGTAAATCCTTCAGTTTAGCATTACATTTCTTTTATGGCCATTAATACCTCATAGACAATTTTTCACCTAATTTGTGTGATGCCAAACGCTTCATTCACCAGTTCAAATATAAAGTGCTAATGAAAGATAACCACTGTCCGTAGGATTGCATCATTCATATTTGGTTTACAAAATTTCAGTCGAGGGTAAGGATTGAAGATTCACCACCAATTGTTGTCAAACTTCAGAACTCAAACTTGATCAACTTTTATCTAAACATTTTAAATTACAACAGACACCACTTTATTCATTGTGTTGTGAGGATGATGGCAATTTTTCCCTGGCAGAACTTTAAAAGTAGTCATTGGGAAAGAAAAGCTGTCTTAGCGTTGCCTAGGAATAAGGCGATGTTTGTGTTTTTAAAGAGGGGCCAGGGACATTTTGACAGGGAAATTTTTAAAATTCAACATCTATGTGCGAGAACAAGGCAGATAAAGGATTAAATTTTATGTTAAAGCTTGAGAGTAGTTATTACAACTTCTTTACTTTTTATATTTTAGTTCTTTTGAGCCTCAATATTACATTCTCACTAAAGGCAAAATCTCTGATTTATTTGCTGTCCAGAAGTATTTTAGCTGAGAATCCGCAAGCTGAAAACTTCCATCATCTGTTGTGAGTTTTAACCAAAGTGAAATGTAAACCTTTACTTGCACCTTACAATGCTCGACCTCCATGAGAAGTGACAATGGAACCATTGACATCAACTAACCTATCGTATTATTTATTAACAAATGACGGACCAAGGCTATACATTGCTACAATCTAGCACTTGTTTAATCCTAAAGAAGTGCCAAGATAAGTGTGATGTTTCCCCGCCTTCTAATTATGCGCACATAGCGGACAGCTTGGTAGAGCGACATCACAGAATTGTACATGTTGCCTAATTAGAGCAGAGCTTTCGATAAAGCTGGGGTATTGACGAAAGCAAAGGAATACAAATAGCAGGCTTTACAAAAGACACATATCTACTTACAAAGTAAGCACACTTGTTAAGCATCTTTTTCACTGTATTACATAAAGCAAGTTGTATAAGATTCCTACTGCGAATGGCAACGTTGCAATTGGCGTTATTTTAAACATCAAGGAGAGGTTGGATGAATAACCATTACAATCAGCTGTTTCGTTTAGCAATAAACAGACTTTTGCTGTCCAGGCTCTAGATTCAGATGCACGGCTTAATGATCTCTAAGTCGAACTAATGCTTTTTGTTGCATTTTGAAGCGTGATGTGAGACAGGATTTTGCTGTCAAGGGTGCAGAAGCTCACGCCCTAGATAGGGAATGATATTGACACAAGGTACAGATAAGAGTTTTTTTGAGGGGGGGGGCTTTTATTTGGATGCCCTAAAGAATGGACTTGTCGCTTGTTGCATTTCACTCGCTGCTATTAAAACGATGAAGTCCTTGTGAAAAGTCATTATGCTATTAACGTCAAATACGGTATCATGCATACATACTAACGCTTGTTTTATTGTTATATTGACTAGTTACATCGAGATTTCAATCGTGTTGTTATAATATTATCTTCATCGATTTACTTTTTAATCTTGTGACATTAACCTCGAGAAACGACTCAAACGGCAAACATAAACGGATGACTTAAACCAGAAGAATAATCATTGGACTTCAGGAGCGCATCCAGGATTCCTTGAAAAGGGGCCCCCATCCGGCAAAGTTCATGCGAGGCCCGTAGGGCCCGAAGCTCAGCAAACGGTCTGGGGGCCTCCCAAAAAAATTTAGATTTCAGGGTGCCTCAGATGCAATATCCTGGCATCTACAGAAGAAATTTATCCACTTTAGTTTCTAAGAGCTCCCTGAAATATCGTTGCTCTGCGGCGAAAAGGGGGGCTCGCACCCCCTGCGCCCCCTGGATCCGCCATTGGACTTAGACCATGAGTGACTTATAATATAGTTGTTTTAAACTTAATCGCTTTTGACAATTTAATAAGATTATCATTTTGTGCTTGATTTTTCTATAGTGATATAGCTTAATAATGGAATAAATCATCAACTTTCCTAATTCCTCATTAGCCAAGAATTCACTTTCAGAAATTCCTTACCCTTTTACCTGTCAAGGGGTGATTCTCTCACTTTCAATTTCAGGTCAAAGTTAAACTAGGCTAATCCTAGAGATGGGTTTTTTCTGCATTAAAATAATTTTGTTCTCCTTCCATATTTGCCCTAAGATTTTTTCCGTTTACTTTCTTTGAAAAGCCTTTATGTAAAGGTATGTCACAAAATCTTCGCTTATCGGCAAATTTATCTTTGAATAACTATGTAATTCAGATTGGTCTGTCTGCTCTAGCTGCACAATGGTAGGGTGAGGACGTATCAAGGTTTCGCCCGCCCCCGCCTGCCTCACTACCGCGTTCCTTGTGATGCAAAGCGTTATTAATAGATTTCTCATATATTTCGTTATCATACCCTCATTATTCCGAAGCACAAGCGTGACATTTGTATGTCTAGGGTCCAGAGCTCTGAACAACAGAACACCAAACAATGTCAAATTTTTCTGTTTGAATTTCAGATCTACAGTGACATTAGCACGTTGAAGTGTGTGAGCTTCTCGCTTGTATAAGAAACGACGCTTTTTCAAAATGGGACTTTGTTTTTGTCAGTGGAGCATTGCTGTAGCTGCTTTTGTTTTGTTGCTTAATTACGGGAATAGTTTACCGTTGCAGTCAAACAATGGTGAGTTTTGAGATTATTTTCAAACATTTTTTTGTGGATTTAGTTTATCAACCACGCCAAAATAATCCCTTAATTTTCTGTATAGGAAATAGCGTCCAGGGACTAGCTTAAACATAATCAGTGTAAAAATTTGTTGCAAGTACTAAATTTTATTCAAGTGCTTGTATGGTACGATGACGAAATATATTTCAGTGTCTGCCGCCATTCCTTTGACCAAACCAGAGGTTTTCCAGAATAGCTTTGCCAAGATCTGTGGGAAAGGGGTCATTACCTTCCCGCTAGAATCTACGCATTGTTTGAATAAATCTTTCCAGAGATCAACAAACATGATACGGTAGCTTTTCAAAAAATATCTAAGTATAACCTTGTACCGCAATAAGCAATGCCTTGGTCTCATAAAAGGTCAGAACAGTAGGAAAAGCTGACAAGCTAGTATTTATCTGCATTTCAACGGCTTCATATTACTTCTTAATTTCGGGTTGGTCCATAGTCTTTCTGTGCAGTAGGATTTTCTCGCACCCAAGTCAGAAGAATGCAAGACACGCTTTTCACAAATGCTGTGGTTCCTTATTCTAACTTTGTAAAAGAAAACATTTAAACGGGAAGCTCGGTGATGATTTAAAACATTAGTCACAAAGGGAGATATATATATTTGTTTCACTAATATGTGAACCACCAATCTTAATACAATTATTAACCAACAACCTTCTTAAGAATCAGAAGTATTTTTGATATGCAGCGACGGCGTGATGATGACAACGCAAACCAACATAGCCCTCTCTTCTAACATAGCATTGTAGTATTCAGCTTTATGAGTCATGTTTGTGCTGCTAGAGCCATTGCAGATTTTAAGGCAAGATATTAAGACATATTGAAGATGAAGCCTTCTAAACGCTTGATGCAACCCCTCAAGTGAGCACAAGGTTGTCGAAAAGAAAGTTGTCGGGAAGGGGGACACATGCACAACACATCGGAAGAGAGAAAGTTTCTGAAGGTCTTTAGCAACCAAAAATTCAAAATTTGACTTTAATCCTAAGGTTTACATTTTTATTAGCCATTAAATTTGACTTACAAGTTAAATGATATAATTATCGAAGCAAGGAGAACATGATAAAGGCACTTACAATAAAAGTGGAACACTTCATTTATTTCTAAAATCGGTCAGCTATTTCCCAAAAAATAGTTATATAAGCATGAACAAGGGAAGAAAAAGAAGGTTATATCACTTCTCTTCATAGACAATAATTATTTGCTATACCTTGTAAATACCTTTTCTGTCTACGGTTATCTTGCTTCTCTCCCTTAGTTTTTGTTCTTATGTAAATCCCTTTTTTATCTGTTTCTGGATTGCTTGACGTTTTGCCCGAGCAAGCTACGTTTTTTCAAAGCATCATAGAAATCAATAATTGTAAACTTTATCAACATTTAAGAAAATGCATCAGCTTTAACAGTGCTTCTCAATAAAGTACCTGCAAGAAGTTTTTTTCCAATAAATTGACTTTCCCTGTTCTCGCTTTCTCCTTGATTCACTAAAACTTTATCTCTGGCCTCTTCTCGTGCATTCATTCATTTGCAGCCTTGTGTAGACTTGCTAGTGCGAAAGTACATACTTATTTTATGCAAACTCTCACCGACGAACATCCTGCTCAGGAAAAAAGTTGTGGAAATTTCTTCAGATTATAGGTCATTTTCAGAGGAAATCTTACTTCATTTTTTAAGAAAATAACACTCCAAACAGTAGCAGAATGCAATTACTATGCATAACAAATAGTAGGACAAAGATCTGCACAGAACAGATGTGTTTGCTTGCACTGAAATTTTCTAAGGTTCCTTAATTATCTTGTTGCAGTACTGGAAGATAAGGAACGCCAATCGCGGTTTTGAGAGGTATCGCAACCCCTCCCCTTATTTTTCTGGTTTACAAACCTACAGAGAAGCCTTATGCCTTATGCCTTATGCCTGAAGCCTTAAGAAACCTCAGGTTTGGTTAATCTCCGCGCCCCTGTGGAAGATTCTTGCTTTTAAGGAGTCTCTTGTATTAAGTTTCTTATAGACCAGTTTCTTATGACAAAATGCATGCATGTGATTATTGAATGGCCACTGTTGTTTACATACCCTTTATTTACAACAGTCGTTGCAGTCACAAGCATGTTATTTCTGTTAAGACCAACACGAAAGTAGATTTATTACTATTACACTGGATTCTCCCCAGTCTTATGTTTTTTCTATTGCAAAGGAATGCCACATAAAACCGATGTTTTCAAAAAGCAAATTACGCAAATCCCTTATGAATTAGTAGACGTATCGTTTTATCACAAACAAAATCCAATGAGAAGATGTAGATAGGCTTGGCTTCTTAAAATAAGATTTAACAACTTAACAAGAAACTAGGAGGCTGAAGCCATCTAAATATTAAGGAACTCAAGTGCTCAATGAATAAGAAACTGTTTCCCTAGACCATTATATTATAATTTGCATTTGTTAATCCGAAATTTAGTAAATAAACCTTAATCCGTCGTATTGGCAAAGAATGCCTTAGACGGATAGAGGCAGGGTCTCTAGCATAATAGCTGGGTGAGGCAAAGTCCCTTCAGCTTTGCTGGTGTCTCTCTTAGTAACATATGTTGTTCTCCACTGGATTAAGCGTTGTAAACAGTAAGAACCTGATCGGCAAGGAATGACGTAGCGTATTACCAGCGTTATAGTTATCCGAGGTTCTTCGTATAGAGTTGAATCCAATGTTTATCACTTATTTGCCAATATACTGACTGCCTTCTAAAAAGAAGCTTAACATCAGTGTATGGAACGTATAAGGGTCTAACACTCCCTGCCAATGAGTAAATTTTAACTGGTTTCCTGTCTCAAAGTATCAAATAATGAGACACACCACGTTTTTAGGACCTTGGAAACGCGTCAAGAGCTATTAAAATGACGGAAAATTGTGTTGGTTAATAGGTTCAAACCAATGAAGTTTTATCCGTTGAATCTGGGTTTACACAAAACCCATAATCCGGGAAAGCTGTTCAAAAGTGGGCTCAATAGGTTGTTATCTAGAATAAGAGTTTAATTAATATCCAATTCAACTCGGATGTAGAAAAAGTCACCCTGAAGTCTCATTCAATCTCAACACCAATCTTCAACCACATTCTTTTCGCGCAAACTGCGTCATTCAAGACAAGAATTGCCGTAAAATTGCAGCAACATTTATCCTGGATTTCTACATCGCAGATGGATGTGGTTGCCTCAAAATTTAAAGCTGGTATTTGCCTGATTAAACCAAAAATGCCCAATGAAATGATACCGAGATCCATTTTGGGATTTTCCATTTTGCTGTACCCACATGAACTTGCATCTTCTAGCCAAGGCAATGACAAAGCCAATTCAGCATTCATTGCCACTGTCCTAGTGTTTCAAATTAAGTATGAATTCCTCACGCGGGGCACCAATGTAAAATATTTTGTTTATGATTCTTGTCACATAATATCTGTTCTGGAATACACAGATGTGAGTTGTCACAATGAAGAAACTGCAGCAATAAGGCTTGCAGCAGCAGAGGGTGCTCAAAGTTTCTTTATGCTATTTCTATTTATGCGATTATAGGCTAAAATGCAAGAAAAAATGACTTAAAGGTAAATATACACGGCTTTTGATGCAGTCTCTCTAGTGGCAAGACTTCTTCAAAACTGATGATTAAAATCCTGGTACCACAATTGATTATTAAGTTATCCTTGATGACTATACACCAGCATACTTTACAAATCAAGACGCAAGCGTCTTCTAAGGTTTACTCCACCATATCTTTCAAGACCAGCTAGCACGAGGCCAGATTTAGATATTGAGACGGTGGTTTCAGATGCCTACACGAAGCCTTTAAAGCAAGTCACATCAGTGTATGTAACTTCGAGTCAACATCGAGTCTGCATGGAAGATAGAGTAAAGGAGAGAAGCTACTAGATTGAACATAAGATTGACCATAACTTCACAATGGGTGCTAAAGTAGCGACTCACTACTTATATGAATAAAATCGTTACTTTATATGAGAAGAACGTAAAACAAGCAGCATTATAAATGTCAAATCATTGTTATCTAAATTCTGCATTCCTCGTTGTTCGGTTGGGCTTCTTGTTCAATTCATTTACGTTTTTCTCTCGAAGAAAATCCTTCTATCACATTTCACGCGCTTTCCGAAAATCTCCTTTTCAATTTCATGCGAGAATTCGTCAAGCAACACAGAAAATTTTGCTGTTCTATAAAGCTTTCATGCTGGAAAATTGGATGATAATAAATCATTGAAAAAATATGGGAGCGCTCTCTAATGCCCTATGATTGTATAGAATAATTCGACTGGCTAATAGATTTGAGGTTGAGATCACCCAAAACTCTGCGTTGTTTACGTAGACAAGCCATAGCATATTCTTAAGAGAATGATATTACCATGAAAGCTCGTGTAGGTTCGTTTGTAATTGCCCTTTGTTAACTCGTTCATCCTAGTAACAGCCTTACAGCCAGTGCCAATTACTCAACGTGCTTTTTGTTAAATAGGATATGGTTAAGTAGATCCTAACACGAAAACGGATAAACAGAAAACATGGGTGGTTAGGGAAAATTCTGCCTTAAGTCTTTTAGTATTTAGTAAGCTGATAAAACCAAGATGATGGAATTTACCTCGAAAAAATAAAGAGACTTTAGCTGTTGATGGAATTTATCTTGGCGTTATTGGTGCTCGTCTTTGCCGCATGAATCAAGATCTGTGAATTGTGGTTAGCGCTTTGTCCAATGCTATCTCAACTGTTGGTTATCCTAATTAATCACTGATGTTATTTGGGATATGGATCTTCGGCCATTGGACAGCCCTTTTAAGCTTGTGTCGAATATATTTTCCCTGGGTGGCACATGAAGGGGTACATGAGAGATTAATCCCACTTAACGCTGCTACGAGACGTTTTCCTGTTAAATGGCGTCCTTTCTGATGCGTAGGCGAGAAACAAATACAGTAATATGGATTGCATAATATCAGGTGCTAGCCTAAACATGAAAAAGCATTATTTTGCCAGATCAGGCTAGGACCAGCACCAAATACATCCATTAACAATTATCCTAGCAGAATTATGTGCAGGGCATCGGAGCTATCGCTCACCCAATAAAGTGGTATTGCTGTCTTTTACTAACATGTAGTTGGGTGTACTTTGGCTTAAGTTTTATTTGCTCCCGTTCTCGACAAGGACACCATTTCCTCTCAGTGAGTGTAACTCAAAAAATATTTTGCTCGTGTGCTGAATCAATGAAACTTCGAGGTATAAAAAGAATTGTGAATTTGACAGGATTTGAGCCAGCGTTGTCGCAAAGTTTACCGAAAGAAACCTTCCGACTTCTATTTTTAAGTTTTGGCATTGGATTAAGGCGATAGCGACAAATTGAGGCAGCATCACCGTGAAATAGGAAAGGAAACTTTTAAATGTCGAGTTCTTGAAGCGATACAGTAGTTTGCCTTAACTTTGCAACAATTTTGTATTTGCCTTCAATGGGGTTAAGCACCATCTAAGAAAGCATTCCATTTAAAAGTGAAGGATTTTCTGCGATCTTACAGTGCATTGTTGTGAAGTTTTCTATGCTGTTGGTGCTTTAGTTGCCACATCAGAAATATCAAGCCGCTAATATGCAAATGCATGATAAAAGACCATTAACAGTTCCGTCCATTCAGTTACGGTTCAGTTCTTCAATTCTAAAATTCCTCATACATGTAAATCTGGCTGATAAACAACAATAAAAACTGCAGATGATAAAATTACAATCCAAGTATCTAGATATAATAATTTTGAATTCCAAGAGGATAATTATATGTAGGGGAATTTCTGGAGGAGGAGCGCTCTCAGTAGCTAGGCTAATCGAGGAGAGAGAGCCCTCATCATATCATCAAGAGATGTAGGACAAGACCGGGTAACAGCCGTGTGTGTTAATCCAAGCTATGTCCCATTTCAAAAGCATTCATTTCAAGGACTAAAACTAACTGTTAATAAAATCTGCCACGAGACATAAATGTTTTTTCAATTAAGAGTTTAAAAGCCATGGCCTTTACAACCATAAACCGACTGCTGGCCACAAAAGACTTTTTACAAGTTCATTTAATTCTGTGGCCTTGTCCTATCACTCTAGAAATTTCTAATTATGGTCAACACAATGAGTTCGTTGACTGTACTGTTAGTTTAACGGCCTGAATGCATTCAAATCCAGTTTTCTTCACAATATTCCCAAAGATTATTGAGTATTTGCAGCACACCGTTGTGCAGTCGGCACTCTTTAATGTCATTGTTAAGACAATAACTAGAAAATTGAATTTGATTTGGCATTATTCAAGCCGAAGGAAACTGCAACATAGAAAGCGTTGATAACTTTTCAAGTATCATCAATTTGCCCACTCCATTGAAATGGGGTATTATAATCGATGGTTTGTAGAGATTTTCATGTAGTCTAAGTTACCCTTAGGCTGTGTCTAGCAGCTTTCAACAGTCATATCCTTTGAGATAAATTATTGACCCAGAGAAGAAGCTGTTTTGAATAGACTTTTGGCTATTGATGCTTTAATGATTTATCTTTGCACTTGTTAATGGAGTGTTAGCTGGTACTTGTGTTTATAACAAGATTTGTTGATATCTGCTGTATTAGTTAGTTATATCCGAGCATTTGGTAGTTGTTTTTATGTTTATGGCCCCAGGGTACTCACTGTCTACTGCTCCACGTTAGTCCCCTCCAAGTAGCGCCTCGTAGAGTAACTCAACAGTATATTAGAGGTAATACGTGATGCAGCCTTTTATATGAAAATAAAAAGGTTGATTGATGTCAAAGGTGGTGCAGTTGTGCGATGATACTCAACTACATGCAGTCAAAAATTCGAGAATACAAAGCTTTTCACCTCAAAATGTTAAGGTTCTTAATGTGGTATTCCAAAAATAGGTGAGAACTTTGTAAGAGAAGATAATTTCCAGGCGTTTTTTGAAAATTGAACATTGGTGACCTGCGTGGGTCCTTAGAAGTAACTGAAATGAAAAACAAATCTCAGTTGCCACTCTAATGTTGGTTAATAAGGCGTACATATATGAGCTAAAATACCTTTTTTGATAATTTCCGGAGTGCTTTGAAGGATGTGCGTAGGCCATCGAAAATAAACCATCTTCAACCAAGTATCGACCGCTACATCTCAGATAAACTGGCTAGCCCTGATGAATGCGAGACAGATAGCAAAGGGTGGCATCGTAACTTTGAATCGGTAAAACGGTTTAGTTATGGAGAGTTTTCAAGTATTTAGGTTAGGTTTTTGCTACGAGGGTTATAAAGTTCTAGTTTGACTACTCAAAACTTCCTTGCATTCTGTACACACACAGTATTCATACATTTCCGTATACACACAGTATACGTAACACGTATGGAAACGTTATTTCAGTACCTATTGGCGTTTACCCATTTCAACGATATACAAATAGGACCTGGTTGGAAATAAAGGAACCAGGTTATGGCACATTGAGATGTTGATGAGCAATCCTATTCATCGAGGGCCGCATGATTATACTGAGTGTCACATTTTAAATGAATGGCTGAAGTGAAATTCTTAGGCCAATTATCTAATCTGTCCATAATGCCTGCTACTGTCTGTCCGCTTCTACCGCCGACTTTCTCCTGATTGACATAACTAGCTTTGTCGTTGGAATTTAGTCTGATTTTTCTTTTTTTATCCTTGATGAAACAATGAATAGCGTAGAGACAAATTTTTTGAAAACCGATTCTTGCCACAACGCGTCATTGTAGTTTCAAAATAAGTTTCAGGATCTTGATTTAATTTAACGCAAAGAAGTGCTGTAATATGATAATGGTTTATTCCTGAGGGTGTAGTAGGGGGAGGGGCTCACCCCACAGCTCATCCTGACTGCTACTTTGTTGCTATCCAGAGTTATAATTAATTTCATTGTAACTTATTTTTACATTTTTAAAAAGCGTTGCAGTTCAACTGCAGAACTATATTCAACAGCTTGACAACTTCAATACAAAAATTGTAATATAGCAAAGCAATATATAGGAATATTTATTGTTATTTATAACGTTCTATCAAACAGAAATAACTAACAATACATGTTGAGAATATAGTATAACTTTGTGGCAGCAAATAAGCTCTAAACTTCCTGCCAATTTTCGTCTTTCTCATAAGATTACAAGGTACGATCTATATCTGCAGCTTCCCCACTTTCCCCTCAATACACTGTTGCTTAAGCTCCAGTTTCATGGCTACCCTCTGACTGAAATTAATTGTAAACAATAGATAGCGTAATGCATTTTGAATGCAACATTGTTTTTTGGTGGAAGGTTATAACAGCGTTATTCAGCAAGATAACCACAAAGTAATCAGTAAAATTTAACTTTTGGTAGGAATTGCAAGACTTCTGGCAAGGGTTGAAAAGTGGGAACCAGACCGGATTAGTACAGATGCAGAATAGTATGTGATGTAACCCTCGGGATGCTCTAGATGCTATCACATCTGTTCTTCATATTCAAATATTTCATTTTCCAGGAAACAGTGAACGAGCAATAGAAATCGAACAGATGGTAACAACAATCAATGAGAACATTGTATCAGCGGAATCAGACGCTCGAGTTTCTAGAATCTTCTACATGACGAATATCACATTTGATGGAGGTAATTCATCTATTCATGTTTTGGCCATTTTAATACCTCCTTTTGGTACTTACAGGTGCCACCAATATCTGATTTTCCTCGACATAAGTCACACACAATTTCTTCAATTTTTGATACTTCGAATTTTCGAATCTTTCAAATTTTCTCGAATTTTTTAACATTTACGTTTTTCCAAACATTCAAATTTTTGAATTTTCGAAATTTTTACGAATTTTCGAATATTGTTGAATTTTTCGAATTGGTTTTGAATTCCTATTCCACTTGAACGATTTCTTGTTCTAGAACTCGCTGATTTGCCGCAGAAGATTTTTGCTCAGCTCTTACTTTCGAGTGGATTTGAAAAAATGGAAGGCACAGTGCCGATGACTTGGAATGAAATCACATCCTTAGAAGGTCCTTTTGATGGAAAAAATAGCTCACTGTGTGAAGGAGTCTTCAAACCAGATCATTTACTGGTGAGTATGTTTGGTAGTGATCAGCGCCTCCGAGAACGGGGTAGCCAGGGCAGCCAGGGGGCCAGGGCCTTCAGGGTTCCGCAAAAATATGCTATATAACAAACAGCCTTTCACTTTCTTCCACCCAGGGGCCCCATGTTTGCCCTTGTTTCTCGATAGCCCTATCAGTAGTTACAATAGCAAATGTATATGAAAAAAGGAAAAAAGCTTATGAAAAAAGCTCACGCAAAATATGTAAAATTCACCTAGACAATTGTTTGCTCAACTTAACAGTGAATAGGTTTATTTTAATCTATGTTCTGATGCTAGAAGACGGTTAGATTTTTCAATGTGCTTTTCTTCCTTAAGTTTAGGGAACAGTTGATGAATATAAATGTTTTAAAACTTTGACCTTTGGTTAGGCTGAAGAAAGGCAACCAATTAGAATCGATCATAAAATATTCATGTGGTCATCTCATTTCACGTTGCGTCCAACTCTGATATTAATTTGGATTAAATCTGACTAGCTCCCATTTTGCTACAACTTGTCTCAAGATATTTTACCAATGTCTCTTTTAGAGCAAAGTTATTCTGGAAAACCTGGTCAGCTCGAATCCTTCTATGGAACAAGAAGTAATGAATGAGTTAAAGCAACTCTTTTGCAGCAACAGCGTAAAACAGATTTCAATGCATTTTATGCAGACTGATGACGTCATTTCTGGATTAATAGTACTTAGCATTTTGAACGATCGCTCGCTTTTGGCTCTTGCTAATGTTGGCTTTTGAAAATAATCAGCGAATACAAAGCATTTACCAAAATCATTAGTGATGGGTAACTGGGGTCGGAACCCCTCGTATTGGCCATGGCAATGTAATCTAATCAACTCATGGTGTAACACGATGGACTGATTCAACCGTGGTATACAGTAAAAACTCGCATTTAAAAACATAGGTTTTTCAATGCAACATGTTAGCTCTGTATCGTTTTGGGTTCACAGGCGGGCCTTCTAAGAATAGAGCGAGTTCGTGGTTTTAATTCAAAATTAAAGGTTGCACTTTCAAAAAGAGCATTTTTATCCTTTCTATAGACTGGGCAATGACTTACACATATCGACATATTTGATTAAAATTTCTGTGAACTTTAAATAGCTCTTTCGGCAAGAAATGATTTTTCTATGTTGGTAGCTCTTCGTGTGTGAAAAACGCAAGGGTGAACACTCGTACCTGTCGTTGAATAAGTGCTTCTTTGAGCGTCTTTCTTAATGTTAGGAAGGAGAGATAGAAGGGAACTCCTTCAGAAATCTACCAAAAATAGGCATGAATCTCTACTACAAAGTTAATGCAAAATCGCGTTTCTGTTTTCTGAAAACATTGAGAATTTAAGAATATAAAGAATATTTCAATCATTTCGCAGGTAATGTTATTGTAATCTTCTTAATTTTTAAAAGGTTTGGACTTGAATTCAAGGGAGCCCTTAAGATCAATTGAAGATACATTTTTGTACAAGATCTAAGACGCAACTTGTCAAAATTGGATGATGGAACTGTTGGTTTGATTTATAAACCCTAACCAGGTTGAAACGAAATTGTTGATGATAGTGGCTGGTGACTCTGTCATGTTTTCACGAATCCAACCAGAGCCTTGTAAAGCAGTCACGGGCATTTTAGACTAAACTTTCAAACGTGCGGTTAAAATGCTAAACTTTTTGAATCATATTTTTACGACCCATCCCAGTTATGAGACCCAATGATAACATTGACTAAGATAAAGCTTTCTACTTATGAACTTGTCTGTTACGTAATGGACTGTCTTGTATATGTTATGCAACTCGCCATTTTTGTATGTTAAAACTTTGATTAGCAGAATAGATTACAGGCTTTCTTTTAAGAAAGTAGCCATCATTTTGATCATAATTATGGCCTTTAATTTAAATTAAAGTGCTCTGTTATGTTAAGATTGCTTCGAAAATACCATGAAATTATGAACAATAAGGAACTGGTGCAACAAATTTTCTTTTGACAAGCATCTATACGCCTCTCACTCTCTCTCTCTCTCTCTCTCTCTCTCTCTCTCTCTCTCTCTCTCTCTCTCTCTCTCTCTCTCTAGTAGATGTATAAGAGAGATAACATACATCAAGTACGCTGTGGATTTTAGGAGGGGGTTTCAAAACATATGCAGAAAAACACTGGAGTATTGGATCCCAATTCCAAGCGCTTTCGAGGGCTTAATCCCGCAAATAAAATTTTAGTTGGGGCCTATATCTGTCCAAGTAAAATTTATCTAAAACGATCAAAAATTTGATACGCTTGCGTAGAATGGTGCAAACAAATTAAGGAGAATTTCAAGTAAATAATTATAAATCAAGAAATATTGTAAAATGGCAAAAGTTGTTTCAAGATGGAAGTACATCTTGTCATATGTGCCTTAATTAATGAAGGCTTCTTGAATATTAGAGTCTCTTGAGGACATGGGCTTAAGCGAAAAGGAACTTGATGAACATGCCTATTTTTTTCAATACTGGTTTGGTAATACTAATTCCACAAGGAAGGGTATCAATGAGGGGACATTCTTCACATTTGTTGAAAAAATAAAAACTTAACATAAAAATCTAGTATCTAGTTTATATCATTCTTAGACTTCTTTTGTCAAAGTAGCAAATAGATAAATAAATCTTGGGTGTGGAAGATGGCCTGCAACTGCTGATGGCACTTGGGTGTGTTAGATTGAAAAAGTGCTAATACTCCCAAGATCCAGCCCTGTCTTCCATCAGAAAGGACCCCTGTTTGATATATATAATGTAAAAGGCTTTAGGGCTTAAGGAATCATGCATATGCTAGCCTATTCCTAGAGTAAAGTCATCCTTATCTTTTTATCAACTCAACTATAAGATCTACAAACTAACAATCTAAATGGTACATGATCCTTGGCACCTTCCATCAAAATCACACCTAGTACATTAGGTATTGGAAAGTTTTCTCTCATACACCTCAGCTGCTGTATACTGTGCAGTCTATTGAAAGATTATTAACGAAACACAATAGGGGATTCTAGAACAATCACTTGCTCAAAGTTTCTTGTAAACTTTTCTCCCATGCCTCCAAAATGTATGTTACAGAATGGAATTGTTCCTTCTGTGATTCTAACAGCTGAGACAGAAAATTCTTCTTTACACGATCCACCAGCAGGTTTTCACTGTTATCCGTGTTGATAGACGAATACTCAGGCATTCTTTTTGGATAAGATGCAGGAACTCTTATCACGAGTGGAGGGAGCGAGGGAAGTCCTGACTTTTTTGTTCTGCAAGAAATTGTAAAAAATGACTTGTCCATTTTAGAAGTGGAATCAAGATCAAAAGTAAACCTGTTCCAAAGGTGGGCAATCTCCATCTGCAATGCATCTGGGAGATTAGAGCTAGACTCTTCATCATCTGAACTTGGTCTTCTTCTTTTCCTTGGAGGCTTTGGTTGTTTTATGGTTGGGGTAGTTAGTGTTCTTTGTACTGGGTGAATGCACTGATGTGCAGCTGTGACTAAAGAAGGGTTAGCTGCTAATGGGACAAGATGATCGGTTACTGTTTGCAGCATACTTGGCTTTGGATTAACAGTGCCAGTATCAGATGATAAGAGTGTATGAGCAACCCGTTCACATTTGGTCAAAACAGTCAAATTGACACGTCTTTTATTGGTAAGAATTTCCTCAATATATTGAAGTTTCTTAATCTTAGTTGCATGCTCTCCATCTTTAGGCATCTTGTTTATCAAGCTCCTGAGAGGTTCAATGTACTTGGCCAACTCTTTTAGTTTCTCAGAATAAGCAGATTCTTCTGATGCATCAAGTGGGCTGGGTGCTGGGCCCCCGCCCCATGAAGCAGGATTGCCTGGGGTTGCAGCAGCAGGTGATGGAGATGGTTGGGTTGCTAATGGGGACTGCACTACTATGGCACCACTTGATGCAGGGGATGGATCAGGCCTTGTAGGGTAACCTTGATTACTTTGGGAAGGAGAAGGTGATGGGTGACTCTTTTGAGTTGGAATTGCATAAGGTGGCTGTGGTGTTCCAGCATTTTGATTCATTACAGGGCTTTTATTCGGAACAGTCCTACTAATTTTCTGTTGCGGCTGTGGTTGCTTGTTCTGTTGCTGTGATGGTGGAATTTGCTGAACCTTCCTGGCTTGTATTTGCTTTACCTGTTCCTGATAAGAAACTGCTGATGGTTGATTGACATTAATACCTCCTGATATCTGTGCAGACAAGCCTTGACTGGCCTGAATCCCATGTGCCCCTTGGAAGAGTGAGACATTGCTTGCTTGTTGCAGGTTACCTAAATGTGCTGTGTTGATAAGGTTTTGCATGCCTGTCAGTTGTGCAGCTTTTGAGAAATTAGCCATTGGTGTTGTCTGTGGCAGCAGTTGCTGTGTTTGTATTTGTGCTGGATTCGACACTTGCAGCATCTGCACCCTTTGCTGGCCGGGCATTTGAATTTGTTGAACCAGTTTGCTACGCTCATCATCATCATGGGTACCCATTACAGTCTGTGCAACAACTTGTGGGACGATACCCTTTTGTGCAGGCCCTACGTTGCCCATATTATTTGACGCACCCGTTACATCTTTTAAGTGAATTAAAAACCTTGCTATGAGGTTCATATACTCCTCTCTGTTCCGTGCCTTTTGGTGAATTTGCGATTCGATCTCCACACTCGATTGATTTGTACCAGCAGGATTTCCATACTTTGTCATGTAATTATCTATCTCCTGTATGATCTTTTCACGCTTTTCAAGCGTTGCAAAATCTTGAGCTTTTCCCTGATTCATAACTTTTTATTTCAAATCAAATTCCCATCAGTTTCCTGACATTTAAACTTATGTAATGCCAAAGAAGCTTTCAATGTATTTTGATAACAGTCAAATGTTGTTGCGAAGGGGCTTAAGGTGGTAGCAATCAAATTGAAGCCTCGTTCTCGCATCACATGGGCAAACATGGCGGCAGCAGTTGGAGTAAAGTGTGGATGCTGCAGATGCCCTCCATTGCTTGCGGGAGCTGCCGTTCGTCGAAATTTACCATTTGTAAGGTAATATTCAATAAAATATATATTTCTGAGGATAAGCTACAATAAACCAATTAGATGTTTGATCGAAACGAGCAGGGGTGGCCTGGCCAATCTGGGTAAAGAGAAACCCAGTATGGAAAGTATGGCAGTTGCACACCCGAGTTATTTTAAGTAAATTTCCATTGCACACTTGATAAAATGGGCGTGTTTGAAACAACAGGGCGTGGCATGGGTGTGAAAAGGGCGTGGTTCAAACGCATTCTACAGATACACAAAAAAATTTAATTTAACTAGGGTTGTCATCGAGTTCTATCGTTTCTGAAAGATGATGCCCTTTCTAGTAGCTACTCCCGTTTTTCAAGCAATTACTCAATTTTTTGAAGAATATTTAGAATGGCGTTTTCCTCAGAATCATAACGTGAGAGAATTAAGCGTTGACTATAACATTATTTGTACGAAGCTAAATCATAACAATTGCTATAGCCATTTCAATATGTTTCTTAATGATACAGTTTCAAGTAAGGGAGTGTCGCAGTAACTTTTGGCTGTTGGGTTCTTATACCGGTTTTTATATATAAAAAGCAACTGTCCCGTTTCTACCCTTTTGAGGAGACAACTGTGGGTACTCCTCTGAGACTCTTTCTGCCAGACCGAACACCAACCGCGCCATTATTTGCTGAATATTTGTAAAGAGGAGGAAGAGAAAAAAACAGGGCTGTTTTGCAACGAAAATGATCACACTGACACACAGGTAATAGCTTGAACGCTAGGGAGGAAAAGTGAAAAATTTTTCCTAAAGCCCTTGCCCCGATTCTGGTTTGCCGAATGTGTAAAAACCATATCGACCACTTTGCACACTTGAGGTGCACACTTCGTTGTATTGCACACTTGCACACTTGGAAATTTTGGTTGCACATCCGAGATCTCGGCGAAAAGTGCCATACTTTCCATACCGGAGAGAAACGAATATTACCTTACCAAAGGTGAAACTGTTGAACAAGATAATCATTTGATTGATTGATTGATTGATTGATTGATTGATTGATTGATTGATTGATTGATTGATTGATTGATTGATTTAACATATTTAACATCAATATTAACATTTTTACATCAATATTGGAAAAATTTGCCAAATTATTTAATCTAGTATGAATAAGCCCATTAATTATAGGTAACTAGCCATATGTGTATGTTTTTGTATATTTATTTACAGTACTGCTTAATGAAATTAATTAGATGTCTTACACGGCTTTACCTACTTTAATTTAGATTCATATTATTTTTTAATTTCTGTAGCAGAGTTTGAATCAAATAAATAAATCAAATCAAATTACCAACATATTTGTATTCATTCTAGGTATTTATCTTCAAAGACAGAGTTAAAAGATGACGAGACAGGTAAATTTTATAAAAATAACTGCCAATCAATTTGAAACCAACATTTTACACTTGTTAGTTCACATTTGTTGGACCAGAAATATGGCAACTTTGATGCAACAATAAATAAAGAGTTTGTACCTAATTATGCATGCAAGCATTGTTAATTTTAAGTTACACATTCATCAAGTCTTAACACATGATGTTTTAGGTTCCAGTGTTGAAGATAAAGCTCAAAAAAGGAGAAAGAAGAGGTATACCATTTTTGCTAGTCATAATCATAATGCCTCATGCAAGTATGTGTAAGACTTATCAAATGCTTCTCACATTATGCAAAAAACAACTACGTCAAGAAGGGTACCTTTCAATTAGGAACACTTTAATATTTTGGTGTAAAGTAGATTTATTTTTGACTTGGTGAATTGGATTGATGGTAGTGGTGATTTTCATTCACAGAGATCAGTTCACTGTACTAAAGGCACTTTCGTCTACAGTTCAGAAGGTAAATGACTGTCATTGGTCCATCTTTATATTTTTTTCTATTATACATTTTTATCAAGTTGTAGCAGACACTTCATATGTTCACACATTAATGATCATGCATTTGTCTTGTGCCTTTGATCTTGATGAAAAGATGGAAATATAAAAATTGGCTAATACTCACATTGTAAATCAACTGCATATACTTCTAAAAGGCTTATATTTTTGCTGAAAATTTACTTCTTCAAAATGGTACTGAAATGCATGCTTTTTTCTAGTCAGATTTTAACATTAAACTTAAAAACCACAAGACATTCTATTTTGATATCTAAAACATATTTCTAAATATTTCATAAGAATATCAAAATAAAAAATTATCTTAAAAACTACCTCTTCTTCAAACACATTGTTATAAATTTATTTATGTTTTAGGTTCCTGGAGCCTCTATGATTGGTTTTTTAGATGATGCCTATCTTACTCCAAGATCAGATTTCACAAAGGTATTAATTACCAGATACATACATACATAGCTTTATTTGCTCCAGCAGGCTAGGTATGGGAAGCAATTCCTGCTGATGTAGGACTGCCATCTAAAATACACCTTTATTAAATCTGTATCATCAACTGAATATGAAGCTCTTAACCTCAACAATATGGATCTTAATTTATCTGTCTCTAAAAGAGGTGGAAATATTTTTAGTTTCATTTGCCAATATGATGGAAAGTGTTTAAATAGACTCTTTGGTGAAATGCATTTCAAAATCAAGAAAAAGACATGAAATAATGAAGCAGTTATGGTTCACTATTTGTCAGTTTCATTTAAACTGAAAACTTTCTTTCAGGAAGCAAATGCACACTTCCATCCATCTTTCATGTCTGAATATTGAGAAGCAATCAGCTATGATAGAATAACTTGCTCTGAGCTCCATTTTTGGTGTGAATTTTTGTTGTGTTTCTTTGGTATCCATATGTTGAGCAGAAATACACTTTTATTAATTACTAGAATTAATTGAAAGATGATTTTTGGGCCTGAATAGAAATTTCATGAAAACTATGATTCCGTCTTGAAAAACCATGTGCATTAAAGCATGAAACAGTTATTCTTTTCTCTTCTATCATCTTTTTTAACTGGCTTGCAGTTACGAATGTATATGGAAATGATTTCCTAAATCAAAAGATAAGAAAAGTATCAAATTTTGAAATGTGTATTTTAAATTTTAGAGAGAATATATTGCTGCATTGGAGTCAGGTAGAAATGCTGCTGAGTTTATCATAAAGAAGTATCCTGACCTTTGCAATCTTAGAGAACCAGTTCCTGTAAGTGAAATAACAACATTTTTCGTGACTCAATCCAAGGAGTGACTCAATATGATTATTATACTAATTACAACGGCTAATAGAGACATGTTTGTAAATTGATATAAAAGACTTTACGTTGATGACAAATATTGGGTTCTAACGGAGATTACTGTGACCAAAGTGGAGAATTAGATCGTGAATTAAATTGCGACGATAATGCTGATTTAAACGTTGGCTTAAAAAGGTGACTTAAGCAGTTACTTAAAACTGTGACTTTAATCGTTGACTTAGAGCAGTGACATATACGGACGTTCCGGCTCTCGTTAGAGTCATCTCGGCAAGTGTAAACATCCGTATATTCCAGCCAGAGTCGAAACTTTCGTATCGTTTACGTCACCATTTTAAGTCGCTGTAAAGTCGTTTGATATCAATTTACAAACTTGAAAGGTGTCTCGTGCAAGATGTCTCTTTTTGTCGTTTTCCTCATGATAACTTTACTGCAAAGTTATGTTTTCTGAGATCAGAATCAATATGAATTTGTACAAAAATACAAAATCTGAATATACATAATTTATCTTGTGAATATTCATGATTTATATTTTGTATTTTATCTCTTGGCAGGCATGGCCTGACGAGTTCTCAGTGTTTGAGGAAAAGGAAGACGAGGATACACTAAACTGTGAGATAACTAGACACCGTTTTTATTCCCCTAGAAAAAACAGCTTTCTTTCGATTTTTCAAGAATTTAGCATGCGGCTTTTGCACATTGCTTCGCAGAAGCCCCAAATGCAAGGGCTAATACATGTAAAGAGCGAATCGATTTGACTTTATCGGTTTGCAGTTTTTTCTGGTCCTTCTGGTTTCTGTAATTATTTTCCTTTTCAATCAGTTCTCATCAAATCAGAGAAAGTCGACGAAGTCGTGAAACTTTACGAACAATTGCAAGAAAAAGGTGAGCCTATGCATTTTTGCCAGTCGCATTTGTTAAGGAATTCAATTTTTCCTTGTCTGGAAGATTGATGGCGAATTACTCTTAGAAATCATTGCTTTGCCCTGAATAGATTTGATAAAAGACGTTTTGGCAGGAAAGCATGGTTGCAGCAGCCATGTTAATCACACAACATGACGATAGGCTATAGCTAATGAGGGGATGAAGTACAGAAACTCGTCTCTCAAATGACAATTCTGTCATTTCTTTGCCGCTGATACGCCCTGTGACCCTACTGTCTGTTTCTTGTTCAATTATAAGGAGCAGCGTTGGTTATTGATCAGAATTTAGCGGAGGGTCATGACTAGAACTTCCCTGTTTCACGACTCGTGTGTCATGACCAGAACTTCCCTGTTTAAATTCATTTACAGGAAATCTGCCGCATTGTGTGGGAAATCAAATGACTTAGTCACGATTTAACGAAAATAGTTTGTTATTTTCAAATAATGACAAAGTTTGTGACAATTTTGCCATAAAATTGTGGCTTTAGGCCGCCCCTGATTATTCGTTATATGTTGCCCTCTGTTTAGTTTAATTAGTTTCAACAAATTAAGTGTCTTTCCAAAATAAGGACACAAAACCTGACCGAGATTCTTCCTGGTGCTTTTCATTCGACAAAAATCCCGCAATCACCTTCCCGAAACCACCCTCAAACGCCTTTATTCAATGCAAGTGTTTTCGTTGACCCTCAATTCCTGTCCATTAACCACTTTTGAAATGAATTTGCAACTTGTTTCTTGAGATTTCTGAATGTTTCAATCGAATGTATTGTCTTCTTATCGTCTTTTATCAAACGATAAGAGCAAAAGTGCCCGCTGTCATTTCCATGAGCGACAAAATTACAACGTTAAACGAGGTTAAGATTGATTCTATAGATATAAATTATATACATTTCTGTCTAGTCTCAGTAATTTGAATGAATTCTGGTTTTTAATGGTTAACAGAATGATCTTATCGTGTCTGCGTGTCTCATTTTGAATTAGATTAATCTATGCTATGCTTTTGATTCACATAAAAAACAGCGGACTGACTATACTACTGTCTTGTTTTTCCCATTCTCGTTACAAATACTGCAATGCTCAATAACACCCCTCCTTCACTATGAAATAAGCCCCCCTTCTAAAGTATGCTCCTACCCTGTAAGATAGTTTCGCGAAATACACCCTTCCCTATTCAATAATGTGAAATAGTTGTCCTTGATATCTGTGTAAAAATTTATGATTTTGGTGTGATTTTGATTTAGTATATTTATCATGCTATTAATTACCCCTTGCTAATATTTTTTCACATCTCAGCCGCGCCAGAAATATGCCTCCTAGTTATCAAGAGGTTTTGAATTTCAGGTGATGTAATCAGTAATCCAACAATCGTCGCATTTCTTGATTTCGTTGGCTATCATGGAGTTGGAATAAGAAACACTTTGACTGAGAACGAAGCGGTTAGCTATTATTTAACCTTCTTATCTTCATTTCTTAAGGGTTAGCCTTTTTGTTTTGCATCAAGATCATAAACCTCCTAGTGAAAAGAAGAGAAGTTCTAAACGTTCTTGAAGATTTTTTATACTAGTATACGATTGAAGATAAGATTAGAGATCTCAAATAAAGTTTGCTTGTCATAATGTTATGTAAATTATTTTGTTTCTGTCTGATTTTTTAGACCACCAAAGATGAGTCATCAACCTCAAGTTCAGATAGTGAAAGTAGCAGCGAAGAGGAAGGGGATATCACAGCCAAAGGGGGAGAAGAAAAGGTGGGTCTCTGATATCAAACTTCCCAAAAAAGACTTTATAATGGCTGAGTGCAAAGCAGTACCAAGTGGTTTTACGCTATAATTATCAATAACCCATATGTAGAGGTTAGGTTTGGTCTAGGGTTGAGCCTAGGTGTAGCTTACAAGACCACAATTGCCGCCCATTTCGGTTGGCTTTATATCCTAATAGAAACCCTTCCAGGAAGTTTTTTCTCTGAAAAGATTTGTTGAAATGAAATCTCTTGAATGCTAGCCATCTTTCAAAATTACATTTCTTAGTATAATTACAGTTTTTAAATTTTTCAGACCGACCCTTCGTATGGGTTCAAAGTGAAACATCTGCTTCTGAGGTATGTTACGTTAATCAGAATCCTTTTTAGAACGAACTTCTATTTGTTCCAGCTTCTATCGCATCTTGATCTACCTGTCATGCTTGTCATAGCAATGTAGTCAGTAACCTAAGACAGATGCATTGTTGTTGGGAATCTCCTAATACCAGAATCATGATAATTTGATTGGCCATTTCCATAGTCGCCTTATTTTAGCCATACATCATTTTTCGATTGGTTTTAACAATCTTGAGAACATTTATGGAAAAGGGAATGACCATGCAAAGCATCCAATCAAAGATATTTAGCTTGATCTCTATGGTAACTATGATATTGACCAATCAAATTCAGTGCCAGGATTCTGGTTCCAAGGGAGTCTTCAGAAAAAGAAGTCTGCTGAGCTCTCACAAACCATATATTGATGCGAGCTAACCAGGGCGTTTTTAATGTGCTATTGTGTAAAATTACCCAGAATTCCATTGCACACTTATGTGACTGTGTCGTCTATTGCACTGTTTCGTTATGATATATTGATATGAATCTATAATTGCTGGGTGAATTAAGGGTTAAGATTCGATGCTGCATCAATGGTCAGAGTTCTATCTTCGCAAATCTATGTTAGAGGTGGCGGAACTATTATGGAAAGCAGAAGAGCAAACATCACAGCAAAGGGACTTTACCTTATGCAAAAATCTAGGCTAAGATATTAAAGGCTGAATCCAATCCATTTCTACAACGTTATGCTAAATCCATTCCAAAACATTGTTCGTTTAACAGTCTTTTATCACAATCTTAGACTTTTGTAAACCTCTTCTAGCGAACACGGGTACGCCACTCGTGTTTTTGAAAGTCTAACTGAAAAATCTGCAGAAGCTTACGAAGCATACATTCTTGCACTTTTGAAGGTAAGTACCTAAAGTATATATCTACCTTGCTGTAAGAAAGAAATCTTATCTGTGCCAAACCTCATGGTACATACATAGATACAGTTAAGAGTTCTCATCATTGAGCTGCTAGCCTGTACACAACATGACAGTATCAATTCATGGACTATGTGGGGGGAGATCGACATATTTCTTGTTCGGCGATTTACGAGACTGGCTGATAGCTCCTATGGAGCCTGGATTATAGATGAATATATCTTAGAGAATCAAAGATCCGTTCAATATCTTTCTTATATTGAGATGTGTCTCTCAAAATCAACGAAATAACTATACTGATGCTAACTAAATTTACATGGGAGTTGGTGCTATAACTCGTCATCAAACACTATTTTTATTTTAGTACGGACCTTGAAAAATGCATGTTGACCACTGTTGGCTGTATGAAATGGATATGAATAAACACCAAAATTGAAGTAAAAGATAATTGACATTAATTAAAACGCACACCTTTCCTATAATGTGGTAGCTGTTCCGGAATTAAGCATTTTAGAAACTCCTGGTGCTAAAAAATAAACCAAAAAATTTAGAAACTGAGTACTAAGTCCGAGCTTAGTTTCTTATAAACAAAATGCGTATAATGTGAATGTATTTTTATTTTAGTATGGCGAATTCAATGTGGCCCGACGTTTCCACGATGAAATGAGGGAACAGGGATTCAAAGGTATGTTGAACACACTGTTTGAGCTAGAATTCATAAAGAATTTATCTGCCCATCTAGCAGCTTCCCGTGTGGTCTAGTGGTTAGGATCCGGCGTTTTCACCGCCGTGGCCGGGGTTCGATTCCCCGCACGGGAGAAAGACAATTTTTGTTTTTCTCAAAAGATAATTAGAGCTAGGTACTAAAACTTGTAAATTTATGTTTAAGGTTCGACGTATCTGTACAAGGCATTTTTGGATGAAATTGATAGAACGAAAGGAAATATCACTGCTGAAGAAAGATGGAGTCTAGCGGAGGTATGGGTAAAAACTTCTCTTCTATACACAAAGTGGTTTTCAAACATTTATTTTTATAAGAAAGTCGTTTATAGAAATGGCAGTACCAGCAATTTTTTGTGAAGCTAAGAGATTTTGGCACTGCGTTTTCAAACTTAAGAGAAAAAAATTGTGTTTTGTTCTAACAAATTACTTTTGATCATTCAAAAATCAGCCAATGTCAACATGTTAAAATAAGTCAATTAGGATCTAAAATGCGTTTTTTTTTAAAAATTCATGTAGTGCTTGAAAAAACTTCAAATAGTTAGAGGTCGAATGTCGTTTTTTAGTAAAGTTCTTGCTTTTTATAAAATCCCGTGCACATGCAATACACGCACTTTTATAAGAAACTACCCAGAATACAGACTATGACAATGGCGCACCCAAGGTAATTCTTAACTGCCTAAGAAAGCGCACCTGGGAGCCCCTCAGATTTTGAAGTTTTTATGTTTGTGCAATGGTACCCATAGTTTACTGGCGCACCATACGAGTTTTGTACGTTTTTTGCGCACCCGCACCTGAGGTGCGGGACTGTTGGCGCACCCAAGATCTTGTCAAGATCGGCCATACTCTGCAAACAGGCTCAGACTTAGTAGAGGGTGCACAAAATAGGGTACCTTCATTCCGGCATCCCGCACATGGTTTGCAGCATGTCCAGTACTTCGCCGCTTTATCACCTCAAATCCCTATCTCTATCTCCTTTATCCCGTATCCCGCCCATCAAAAATGGCCGATCCCGCCATTCTGTCAAACCTATTGTGCACCCTCTTAGTACTCAGTTCCTTAATTTTTTGGTTGATTTTAGTACTAAAAGTTTCTTAAAAGCTTCTTAAGAACACACCATGCGTATTTCGTTATCACAAATTGTTGAGGAAAGCTTGCAGAAGTACCCTTTTTAGAGTCTTTTTCGACAATGAAATCTAGGCTGTGTTCTTGATGTGACTACAGAGCATATCATCTCAAGAACTGATATTAAGAAACAAAGACCCACTAGAGAAACATCTTATGAAAGGTCAAGAAAGTGTTGCAATTTCAAGCATCTAGTGTTGCAGATTTGGTGTGTGGTACATATCCATCTCATTCACTTAGCAGTCGATAAACATGGACTTCACAGTTTGTTGAATATTTAAACTCGAAATAGCAATCAAAGGAATTTCTTCTTCTCTAGCAGTTTCTTAAGTTTGAGTGATTTGTGCTCTAGTCTCTACATGTTTTTGCCACCCGAGAGGTTGGTTTCTTTTAGAGTGTTTCCTATAGAAATGCGTGTTCTCCCTTTGAGAATAAAAAACTGACGGGTGAGTTGAAACAACGTAAAAGTTCCACTTTGCTTTTCATTATATCAAGAGAAAAACTAAAGCAACTGAAATATAAAGAGCAAAACTAACGTTACCGAAAGCAGGCTTTATAGTCTTGTACTACATAGGCCATGATTTGCTATGAGCTTAAAATATTGATTGCTTTATAATCAAAATATGCCAGTTTTATTACAGTTTAATTTACTTCTATAAGGATTTCCTGAACAAGATGAAAACAGAATCTGCTTCAGTTCCAACAATTGGTAAGATGTCTTACAATTTACTCAAAGAAACGATATTCCAGCTTATCAACATGATTATTTCCACTCCAAACATGTCGCCGTTTTGCACTCAATTGAAATATTCATCTCGGTGCAATATGTTTCTCTTTTTAAGCATAATAGCTTTTCGAATCCTTCTTTTATCTTTTCCAAAACTGAATTCGTATCATCTTACCGCACCATTTTTTCTAGGTTTATATAACTCGATGTTAAAAATTGCATCAAAACTTGAAAGCGAAGCTCCAAAGAAGACAAAGATGATAGTAAGGGAGATGGTTGCAAATGGCATTGGTATGAAGCGTTTATTATGCGTGGAAATGTCCATTTTAAGCACCCCAGTTAGGCCCATTTATTTATAGACAACTTTTGCAGCCTAGCCTTCATTAATGTTGACAACTGATGATTTTACTTAGGGAATGTTTAAAATTAACACAGTCTTGGATAGGCCGAATTTATCCAAATATCATATATGGCAAATTTTCTTTGTTCTTGTTAATTTCTTTAATTCGTATTTTTGCTGTTTTGGTGTTTGCAATGTTCCATTCGAAATGGTACTTGTCTGGTAAACTAATTGTTATGATGCCTGAGCCATGCCTTCGAATAGTTCAACTGTCATTCATATTATTTGTTTGAATGAAACTTATATCTGTACAAGTTGGCATTAGTTAGGTATTATTAAGTATAGAGAATGAACTTTTCTACATTGTGGGTTTTATCCCCCATGCTAGACATTTTAATTTTTTCAATTGAAGCGAGCGATAATCTTTCAATGAATGCCCTACATTACGGACTACACTTTGTCCGAAAAACGCGTCTTTCTTATAATGCATTCAAATATTATAAGCTTGGTTCCATGGCTTTTATAACTGTTACGGATCCCGCTTTTTTCTTGTCTGAAATTTATTTAGTTGCAATATACCTCGGCACAGGTTATGTTTTTCTAATCACTTTCATACAATATGATTAATTTACAGAACCATCACTTGGAAGTTACCTTTATGTTTTTGATGCTCATGATCAAAATAGTAAGTACAAGCTCTGCATTAATTTAAAATCCAGTTACGAACGGCGCCAGTCCAAGTAAAAGGTCTTTCTTTATGTCAGCTTTGTTACTGAAAGTCACACCATTTCCTTAATTATGATATTATATGCACATATCACTAGCCTTTTATTAGTATATTATTTTATGACGAACTGCATACGGTCACATCTTACTAGTATGGCTGTTTTTATTCTATCTTGCTTTGTCTATTTTATTCTATCTTACTTTGTTTCGTTCAAGCATATTTTTTCATTATTACTTTTTTTTAATCATACATATATATATAACAAGTTTTTAGAAATTCTATAATTTGCTGCCTAGTTTCTCTGTCATGATAAAAGCTCTAGATGATCCTTCCTCTTCGAAATATTTTATTATAACTTATTACTTACCTAATCTTGTTAACAGGATCAGAAAAATTTGCTGTTTTCATCGATGCTGTTAATCGCTTATATCATGGTAATCAAAAACTTGAAGTGCAAGATGTCAGAGATGGTGAGAAGTATAAAATTGTTTAATTGATATTTTTTATGTAGTAATAAAAATGCTTGATTTTATTGAAACGCCGTAGTTTGATTTTTACGAGTAGCAATCAAAAGCTTCTTAAAAATAAATGTATTCCAGGAAACTGTTGCCAAGTTTTCAGGTGAAGCTGTCGCCCAATGCTTTTTTTCAAAGAAATTATTTACCGTGCAAAACTTAACACTATATATTTCTCTTTCAGTTGAATTTTTTAACATCGCAATGACCATGGTAAGTAACTTGCTCTCTACCTTGTTGTGGTTTGCCTAATCATTATGGATCTGCTTTCGATAGAACTGTTGTCATAAGCACTAGGGAGAATCGTCCTTAGCAGTGGTTTGAAGTTATTGTTTACCATAGTCCTGAAAAGCACTTTGTATCAGACATCGACTAATTCTAGTATTCCTTTTGCCAGGCAAGAGGCTATGGAAATGCAGATCAAGCAAAGATGTTATTAAAAACTGCGTATAGAGATGGAAATTGGGTGCTTCTGGGTACTTTCAGCAGTGCATTCTTGTAAGCTTTTGCATACAATACATACCAGAAATGTGTTTATTATATTGAATGGTTCACCGTTGTCCACAGAGATGATGTTTTGCTTCCTTACGCAGTTAAGGCTTCGAAAAACAAACGCAGATTAAATTAACCATCATTCTTCGTTCATGAAAAAATTATGTGAAAATTATGATGTAATTTGCACGTGATTGCTGTTGGTCATTAATCATTATCTCACGGTCGCCTTGGAGATCTTTCTAATGTTTTTCGCAATGATGTTTCACCATGCTGCTGCAATCCATAAGGTAATATGGGAAAGGACTGGTGCTGAACACTAGCAAACGTTTAATGATAAAACATCAATGCTAGGGTACACTGTTATTGCCAAATTTTCGTTTATGTTTTCATCGTTAGAAATTGTGATACCGTACACCTAGAAATCTTTGTCACTTATAAAATTCACAATGAAATCGCTGCAATACAGGATGTCTTACCACAGCATATTCTTCCTGCTCCAATCCAACGAGCTTACAAAACTTATTGTATTCTTTAATTTTATAGAGGAAACTACATATCAACAATTGCTCGTTCAGAAGATGATATTGATTTCGTTTTCGCAGAGTATGATCGTTTAGTACCAAATGTAAGTATCCATATCATAGTAATGAATCCACTCGTCTGCTCCTCGCATTTACTCACTTAGAACTGCTTACATCTTCTATTTTCTCTTCATAATGCTACTATTGTTTATTTCTCAGTGCATCTTTCCTTGACATTTTCATCTTTGCTTTTCCTTTTATTTGTTGAATGCCTCGTTCCTTCATTTTAGCAGTACTGCAACGCATTGTCTGTCTTTCCCAGTTATGATTTTATTTAGATAGCTTTCTTATTTTTTCTAAACGTGGTGTTTTCCTTGTTAGGAGCTTGTACCAAGAGATTGGGTATTTGCAGAGCTTTTCAAACGATTAGAGAAAGGAGAACGACCAGAAAAAATATTCAGACTTTGTAGTGGTGCGTAAAATTATTTTCCAAGATACTTTGGTATGTTTTATGTACATGTGAGCTAGTTTGTTTGCGAATAGTAGGTTTGAATGGGTATATGGTAATTACTATTTTTATAACCATCTATAAAAGTGGATGAAATGAAAAAACAAACGACATATATGGTGTTTGCTTGCATGATCATCGCATACAATTGGTAAAATTTTTATTGTGTTTTGCTACTTATTTTTTTGCTGTTGTGTTCTTTCACCTTTTTCTGATTTCTAGATATGAAAATAAATCGAGTTAGGCTAACGTATGCAGTTTGCGAAAGAATATTTGCAGCACTATCCAGTCCTCTGCCTAAGGAGGTTTGTATAGACTGTATTAATATCCGTCGAAAAAAATTTCTAGATATGAATGGTATGATGGCTTATATATGCTAGGAAAGGGTGGATCTGGTAAAAAGATATGAATATGGGTAGGGTCTAAAGGAAATATTGTCATATGCAGTATGGTCACCACTCCATCCATATCACCCACTTTTGCATGTCTCTTGAGCGCTGTGAGGATGCATGACGTAATCCATCTCCTTTCGATCACCTTATTATAGAATGTACCCTGATAAGTTCCTGTGTCCCGTGACATGGTATTTAAAATGCAGTTTTATTCTACCCATTTGTTGGGTTTGTAGGTTGTTTTGCTACATTTTTACTCTATGGTGTTTACCAATTAGAAAATAGTCTTGAACGGGAGATTGATACTTTGCTTTTCTCATGGAACTTCCTTGGAAAGATACCTCTTTTTATTGCACTTCCAATGTTCTTACTCCAGCTTCTGCTAGGCAGATCCCCAAAGAACAAACTTAAGTTATACCTTGTCGTGTTTATTTATCTTGCAAGCCATGAAAGGGACAGCTGAACACGAAATGACCTAGGTTTTGTTCTTTCACTCTGAAGAATTCTCTATCACGTTGATTATACATTTATGGTGTAATTACATGCCTTTATTTTTCCAGCTGCAAATGCAAGGTTTAGAAACTGCTTTGGAAATTATGAAATGGATGTCCATGTTTGAAATAGCGTAAGTGAAAAACTGTTCATTTTGGCAGGCATTTTAATTCATGATGGCAGACATGGTCACAAGAGTCGCTTACACTCGGACCGTTAAAATTAAAGGAAATTTGCAAATATACCTGGTTTCATTAATTCAACTTTGGCATTGTTTTGGCTGCATGAACCATTTTACCCCCAGTAAATGCAGTGCATATTGGGAGGATCATATTTATATACTATTTTAATATGATTTTGAGACCATTGTGAGTGATAATGATACTTTGCTAACAAAAAACTACTGTATATTTCCTTGTAATGCGGACAAAACAATTAGTTTTCACCCTGCTCGATGTCTTACATACAGAACAGTTGATTTTGTTTCTGGATTGAGATGCTGTAGTTAACCTGTTAATCACAGTTCGTGATCAGACTCTGAGTCATAATTAACATAGCTCTGTTCCATCAGAATTACTAATTAATCCTTTTTTCTGATTATGTTGCCTCCTTTATAGTACTTTATCCAATCATTGCAAAGCTTTTGTAAGTTTAGCAGACTGCCTGAGGAAGAACAGATTAAAATATTTTTAACTCAAGCGTTATTACATTTGTTTTTGTTGTTTTACAGTGTTTCTGGCGTGATTCTTGGTCAAGTAGCTCGTCTTTATTCATTAAATGGGATGCTAAATGATGCCTGGTAACTATGTGATTCAACGCCTTTATTACTTCATGTTATAAACAATAGCTCGTATTTCACTCGTTTCAGATTAAGACATGGGATGCTTTCTAACATGAAACTGCCAACCTAACGTGAAAGGAGACCATATTTGTTTATGAAAGGCCTATTGACTCTCGAAGATTTGGTAGTCCGCAATATCGAACAACGGAATGACATTTTTTATTTTTAAGTCCTTTCTAGCAAAAAACTTCTGAACTTGGAGACAAATATACTTGGAACAAGTGCAGACAGAAGTGTACTGTATACTATTGAAGTAAACAAATTTGAGTGCCACAATTTTTTTTAAATGGAATCAAGGATAGAAGCATGGAGGCAACGGCCTATCTCTAAGAAACCCTAACTGGAGGCAGATCTTACATGTTGTCGGCGCAGTAAGGGCTTACCACTCCCATATTTCCATCTTAGTTACACCGTCTAAAGAAGTTAGAGATGTATCCCAAGATTGGCAAAAATCAACTTCAAATATTTAAAGAAGATCTTTTTTACATATTGTTTAATCAGTTTGATTAAGATGACAAACCTTTTTTTCGACAGGAATACAATTAACCTTTTTGATGAGAGAAACATCAAACCATCGTAAGTACCTCCTACTGCCTACATCTTTGCTTGGTGAGGCCACAAGGAATTCACACTTTTTTTTAAGTAATCAACTGATTCGCAGATCAATTGATTTACTTCGATGATTTCATTGATGGATGAGAAGTATTTTTTATCCACATTTTCGTTGTTATTATTAGAGATGTGGTTCATTTAAAGTCAGGGCTTAGGTAAGGGCAGGCAGTGTTACTAAAGTTGAATGAGGGTAAGTAGATTGAGTTAGGATAGTGGAAAAGTATAATATTCGGCTGCAAAATCGTAGCCAGCTCACTTTATTTAAATTATTCCTCCTGCTTTATATTAGCTACTGCAATTTCAACTTACAAGCAAGAATGGGTTTTCAAGTTTATGGTTAGGGCTGGGTTAAGGATAGGGCCTACAAAGGGGTAATGAGATTTCTAGATCAAGGACAGGGGCTAGGGAATGAGAGTAAGGGTTGAGGTAGAGCTCCATATGTGGGTGTGGTATCTGCAGCAATTACAGTTCATTCCAATTGCATCTGGTGTTTCAGGTTAACAATGATGAAGTCAATATTGGATGGTGCTGCAGAAAAACAGGATCAAAGAATTGCTATGGTATCCTTTTTTATTATATGACATTTTATTATGGTTCACTGAATGAGAAATATGCTTGCTGACAATGGCAGACCTTGATTCCAAGAACAAGCAATGAACCCTTTATAAGATCCAAACAATGTTCAATAGCAATATGCTACTAAGTGGCTTTAAAACGTTTTCCTAAATGACAGCTGAATTTATCCTTGTAGCTTAATATAGCTATCCCCTGGTTTTCTGAATACCGTTTGCATTGTTTTTGCAGAAAACTGCTAAAAAGATGGCCGAATATGGTTATTATCTACCAAAGACTGAGCTGAATAATCTTTATGAGAAACTGCAACTAAACGAATCTGAGAGGTAATTGTGATTTTGTTGCTTCGATTAATTTACAGACTCGAAATTTATAAATCCTTTTCACTTGCATTTTGCTGACAATTTTCTTTATAATTAGACCCCTTTCCTCTTTTCTTTTTATTATCTTGTTAAATCCTGCTCTTGGTTGTACGTTGATGACAATTTGTGCCGTATTATTTTGTCTCTGATGATTATGAAACTTGAACTGACATATTTTTCATTTGATGATTTTAACTTTAATGAGAGATCATTAGGCCTAAAGATCTGTTGACTGCCAGGAATATTTAGGACCAAGAAAGTCAATTTTCGTAAGGATATTAGTCAAACGAATTTTCGTACCGATGAAAGTTTCAAAAGGTCTTGTTCAAATTTACGAAAAATTAGCAAATGGCATTGATGTATACCCTCCATCAAATTTCCACCTTGCCCGTTTTTCGTTTGGAATACTATCTCCAAACAGATTTGGAATCTAACCTGAAACTCAGTTGACTACTTTTTTTAAAGATTTGATACATCTTTCACTATTTTCTTTAACAGGCATCGAATCGATGCTCTTATCGGAAAAGATTGAGCCTTGGGAATGATTGAAGGAAGAATGCAGCAACTTTTTGGCTTATCATTCAAGAGAAGAAAGTTTAAGACCTTGAGTTGCGCAAGTACCAGTTATCTGTGTGACTATTTCTTTATGGCTAATAACAACAGCTACCCAGAGACTTGCAGCAGGCAGTAATATCGGATAAATTGACCATCGTTGCTCTTCATTTTTGCAATTTATTGATGCATCTCCTGCATTGCAAAATGATGTGAAACAATTTTAAATGAAAATGAATGTTAGGTTAAGATAAATTCATATTCTTTTTCCTGTTTATTGAATCGTTCTTCCTCTGAACTGATCTCTGTAAATAGGTCATCGCTGGTAAAGTATATTTAGTATCTTTAGACCCTCAAATGCCATTTTCAACGGGTTTTATTCCCGACGTGCCCCTTCGAAAATGACTTTCTATTTCACTACGTAATATTTAGTCATTATCCAAAACAAGATTTATCGTTTCAAATAAGCCTAGTGGAGGGTAACCAGCGCCACATACTGAGTTTCACAGTCTGTGACGCAGGCTAAGTGGAGGGTTGACTTATTCGAAAGGTTTTTGGTGTAACCACTATGATTGGTTGTCGTTCTATTGTTCTCACCTAATGTTTCATGATTTACTACCTGTAACATGGTTGATGATCTATGCCATAGCACAGAATAAGGTTGTACTAAAATTCACTGATCACTTCATATCAGTTTTGTGATACGATTGTTTTCATCACAAAACTTCAACACCGCACTTATGGCGGATGAGGACTGAGGCTGTTGATTGTCGATAAATCGATCATAAGCAATTGTATGATCAATCAACTGTTTCCGACCTTATTCTGAGTGATGGCATAGATCACCAACCTTGTAACGCTATAACATAGTCAATAGGAAAAAATTGTTTATTGACAATGCTGGAAACGAGGTTCCCCGTTCTTTGAATTCCTGTGGCATAGCATTTTGTTGCCTTCGCCTCGGAAGGCGCTTACGCAATCACCTATTTCCGTTTTCGATGATGTAATAGACGAAATTAGTGAGTTACTCATACAATAACCTGACAACATAAAAGGCAGTTTCAAGGCGACGAAAAAATTTAGTTTGATTTCAGCACACGGAGAACGCATCATTGAAGATGGCGGAGACAGAAAGCCAAAGCAGCGAAGAGCTTAATGCAGCATGTGCGGGCGACTGTCTGGCGCCAGAAAACAACCCAATCGCCCAAACAAGCAATGGGCCTAGTGCTGGCAAGGAATATCGTGGCGAAGAGAACAAGGGCCTAATGCTGAAATCGAATAAAAATTCTTTCGATGACCTTTTTGCCAGTGATTCAGACTCTGATTCCCTTTTTGGTGATATAGATTTTAAGAATCTTTTCGGTGGCAATTCTTTATTCAGTGACAGCGATAAAGAAAGTGATAAAAGCACGTTTGAGGCGAGGGTGGCTGAGGACTTTTCAAGTGACAATGAGTGCGATTGGCCTGCCCCTCCAGATTTCACCCGAAGTCCTAATGTGCTCGATACCGTGAGGAATCTTGCAATTGAGAACTTCGACGTAATTCTGCAAAGGACTGTAAGGTAATGATGTTTGTTTCCATGTCAATTTAATCATCTATGTAAATTGTATTGGTAAACGAATATTTTGTGAGCAGAAAATCCTTGTATGATATATTTTTTCTCAGATGAGCAAAATGGTACTGTAGATAGTTCTCAGTTTCAGTTTTTCAGTTTTCATTAATTTATCAATTTATCTTAAATACAATCTATCATTACATTACAATACAACTGATTACATAAAAAATACCATTAAATCAAAACTAAATTTTTAACATTGATTACAAGATACAAAAAGACAAGAATATTTAACACGATTATATTGAGGATTAATTGACTAACTAAGGAGGGCAACTAGAAAGATAATGATACCAGGAGAGTTACAAATTAAGGGGCATTTGTCCTCTTGTGGAGGGCAAAATAGACAATTGCAACGCAGATTTTGTTGCATTTACATTAAGAATTTGTTTTTAATACTGCTGTCTGGCTCACATCCCAAAAACTTGTTAAGATGTAAGGGAAGATTTATTCATGTTGTTTTCATTGTTTGTTGTTAAAAAAAAAGCATGACATCCTTCCCGTAACATTAGTACACAAATAATGCTATACAAATAATGTTCACATCACTTACTAATTTTGCAGGGAAAGATCATCAGAGCTTCGGGAATTACAAAATTCTGCACGACCTGTCACTGGAACAAATGCAAGAAATAATTTATCTGAATTTTTTACACAAGCAACAAATCAAGATGCAGTGCCTAGCCAGCAACAAAGAGGGTCATTGCCTGATGATGTCCAAAATCTCATACAAAGAAGTATTGTCACATCTGCCTTGAGAAGGCAGGGATTTAGGTCTGCCCTTGAAGAGGCACTTTCAAGCAGAATGATGCCACCATCAACTGTTCGGGCTAATTTCTTTCCAAGGAATTCTTCTGCAAGGTACCTCCTGCTTTAATGTTCTTGACCTCAGTCTTCTTGCACAGTTTTACATATATTTTATAGGGGTTAGTGTATGCCAAGCAGAAAAGCAAACAAGTAGTCTTATTTTGAATGCTATTACTTATGTCATTAGAGTTTCTGCCCAGTAGCTATGCTTTATCTTGAAGAAAAAGGGTTCCAAACTTTCAAGTTGCTCTAGAGGAAATATACTTTGCATCTGAAATTGCCAAAAATGGTGGGCATTGGTGCTGAGGTGTATGCCAGTTGAATTATGTACCTTAGCCATTGACTTCAACTGTTTTCAACCATAAATGTTTTCTAAATCTCATAATGTTGTTATGCTGAACAAGATTCTACCAATGCAACGATGTGTAATGTCATCAATTTTGTTTTCAAATTTCTATTCAAAAGTTCTTTTCTAAACTCCATTATAGTTTTTCTCTTGCTCTTGAACAATGTGAACTTATGAGGCATTGTTTATCCTCAGATCTTTGAGTGGCATGTCTACACCTTCCATACCACAACAGGACTTTGATGCTTTATCTGTTGCAAGTGAGGCCACAACTGAACAAAATGATGCCTCAGATGCAGCCAGTGACATTGAACAGCTACAAAGAGTACTTGATGCTAGTGTCCAGGTGCTTAGTGAGACAATTGAAGAAGACCTGGCCCACCTGCATCACCTCCATGTTGTAAGCTCAGTTCTTGATGGAGGATTTAGAGATAATTTGGAGAGGCTGTTTCAGGTATTTAAAGTTGTGCTTTTTCAGGGCTCTTACTGGTAAACCAGAGGCCATTCCAAGGCACCAAGAACAATGCTTCCTTTGCCATTTGATGTAGATAATAACAAATTTTTTTTTACCTTATTTTCGAAACTACTATATGGAGCCTATTAGACCAGTTTTCCCTGAGCACCTTCCAGATTGCATTGAATGCACCCTTAGGGGCAGGCTGAACAAGTCTAAAATAGATATAAAATGGTTTGATATTAGAAAGGGAACCAATTTTCTTAGCTAGAAATGCTCTTCTATTGCCAAACCAATTCAAGGGCAGTTCCAGTATTTTCCAAAAAAGTGATCATTTTATATTCAAGGGAATTCCATTTCAGCAGTATCCAGACATTTGATGCCCTTATGAATCACTGTATGCTGCATTTCATTTTTGTTGGAGAAATATTGAAAAGAGCAAAGCTTTTACCAGCAACAAAGTAAAGCATGTTGCACAACACTGCTACTATTGTCAAATTATTTTTAGTCGAAGGGTGTGTCAAATATAGTTAGCACTGTTTTCTTCAATTTTCTTTTCACATCATTCTTGCTGAATGATGGAAAATTTAATCTTTCTATTTCAAGGAAAGGGCAAGAACAGTTGGAGGTGGGGAAGTCGTCCAGCAGTTTATCAGATCACTCCCATCAGCTCAACGTCCTCCAAGGCCCTCTAATCCAACCAATACAAGGCCTGCCCAGCCTCCGCAAGCTTTCTCAAGAACACAAAATATGCAGTTATCCGCTGAGATTAGCAGCTTAAAACAGCAGATGGCAGAGATGAAGCAAATGTTACAGATGACATTTGAGATGCAAATGGATACGCAAAGGGCTATTCGACAAGAGGTTTCAGGTGTCTTTGGTGCCTTCATGCAGCAAATGTCACAAGGTAAGAATTATGTTTTGACATCAACCACCATGCCAAGCCTATATTTTTTGTAAGTCTCTTAAAGTGACCTAATGCAGAGTCCTATTGCTTTTATGTTTTTTTATTAACCCTTTCACCCCCAGGTGGGCAATATGGCCCAATGACAAACACTGTAAAAGTTAATTTTTCAGGGGTAAATCTTCAGATGGCAGTTTTCTATAATAGTTTACACTTTCACCTAATTTATTTGACTATGCTACCCCCCAAAAAGTGTAGGTTTTCACAGTTTAGTGAAAATTAATCTGGGTAGGAAATTGTTAACCATAAAAAGAAGTGTTAAAATAGCTTTCTGGTAAAAGTATATTTAGCTGCATGCTAGGATAATGTCTTTACCTTTCCCTCAGGGGAGTCATAGTTTTTTGCAACCCTTGGTATTATTGTAAATTACCTCATCCCTAGATTCTTTAATTGGTTAACAAGGAATTTATAAATATATTTATAGTTATAGATAAATTTATGTGATAAGTTTATCCGTTTAAATGGTTACTTAATCGCCAGTAAATACTCTCATATGTTTTTTAAGATTATCATTGTGGGAGTTATTTTTCCTTTCATGTTCCATCACTTTCTTCTGTTATATTTTGCAATTATTGCAATACAATGTATAGGTAATTCCTTCATTTGATACTAGAATCTCTAATCGCATCACTTATCATCGTAGCTTCCAACAATGGAATGCCTTCACATCAAACAACTGCTCCATCAAGAAACCCTGTCCCAGTTACCGCTGGATCTTGCGTCATTTGCTTTGATCGCCAAGTGGATGCTGTCTTTTACCAATGTGGGCACATGTGTGCATGTCATACATGCGGATTGCAGCTGAAAATGCAAGGACACAAATGCCCAATGTGCAGAGCTCCAATTCGAGATGTTATTCGTGCATACAAAACACAATAACTGTTTATAATTCTTGTATATATGATTTCTGATTTCAGGTAATCTAACATTCATTTTTGTATGATATTTTTTTTAAATTAAATTTTGCACGCAATTTATTTGTTAGAATTGTATAATTTATAGTTGAACTCTATCTTATTACCGGTATACTTTATAAGTGTGATTTTTATTAGGGCAGCTATGCTTTAAAGATATCATCAGCTTCATAAAAAGAATAGTTTCGGGTTGTCTTCTGGAGCCTCTCTACCCAACTTCAAGCGATGTAGGCTGATTTTTCCAAAGATTGGAGGTCCCCTCTGTCCCCCCCCCACCCCTGCTGTAGTCCCTGAGTCTATACTCCCCTCAGGAAAGTATCCGGACAGTTCGACAATCGAATCATAACTCAAACACAAATTTGATGGCTGCTGTTGCTGTGATTTGGGATTGGGTATGATGGTTCGTATATGCATCAAGATCGACGTTTCAAAATTACTACGGCCGTGAATATTTGCCTATGACTGAAGCAACAGCCAAGCTGGAACGCTTTTTAACAGTCAACGATATGGCAACGTAAGATAAACTCCCCTCATCATAAGATAATCTGCGGCAGATTAACAGCTGTGTTTACATGGGACCTGAAACCTACTATCCGCTATTAGTGTAGCGACACATCCGTTTTCGGCACAGATGCGTGTATTTTGGAAGATAAAATAGTTTAGGTAAAAAAGAGAAACTCGGCGCCCCAAAAAGATAAAAATCTCTAGTGCTGAGTTTTTTTATCCTAAGAAATGTGGTATCTAGAGGAATGGTGGTTGCAGGAAATGGGAACAGAGGGAGAAGAAGTCTATGCAATTCGTTGGTTGAGATATCTCTGTCGAAAATTCTGAGGACAGAGCCCCTCCAAATATAATCTTGAATTGCCACCACTGCTCAATAGTCTTGTCAATAGCGCTTTTCGTAAAGAAATATCTGTTTTTAAATGCCATAGATAGTTGAAGCAAAAAGTCAGTTTTTGTTGAGAAAATACCGAAGAACAATGAATAATTTATTTCAAGGATTGTAAAGAGACCTTTAGTGCTGGGGAAGCATTCTTTTTCCAAAGCGGTGTAAATTACTTTTTTATAATTGGCAGTGAAGAACATCGAAATCCCCTGAAAAGGAATTTTTCATGAGACTTTAAGAAAGCCTTCTTCTTGGCCCTTTTGTCACTCCTACTGTTGCTAAGGACGGCAGTGGAAGACTGGGAACGATGTACGGCAGTTGCTAGGATGATTCTTTATAAAAAAATGGCGGCACATGAAGCCGATTTAAGAATATACGATATGATTATTTGATCGAAAAAATTCATCTTTGAACGGGCAAAATATCTTCAACATGGATGAAACAATTCGTTCTATCCTTCAAGAAGCCTTGGCTGGTGACAAAAAGGAAGAAAACTTAATGAACGCTTACTCAAAGTTGAAAAGGGGTCAACAATCTTCGGATCAATCAAACCCATTTGCCGCTGATGTTTATGTTATTTGTGCAGAAACTGCTTACCAAGTAATTTTTTATTAAAAAGTAGCTCTTTATTTCTGAAAAATATCCTTTAAGGAGCTAAAGTGCTGTGTTTATACAGTCTTTGGTCGTAACATGAGATGAATTTGTGTATGAGCAGCCAGTGGTTAATTAGGCCTAAAATAGGCCAATCATCACCTATGTGGGGAAACATCATAAGCCTGAAACGAAGAGCTCAGGATTTTTAAAACTCAAAACTTTTAGAACTCATAGTTTCTAGGATTAGATGATTAACTTGGAGTTTTGCATTGAGCTTTGCAATTAGACTGGACGGCTTGATGTTACTGTCACAGCAAAAAATAATTAATCAAATAGAAATGTCTCCAGTGACCATTTGCAACATCAAAAGATTTTGTTGTGAAAGTTGATGTTGCACAAATGCAGAATTTTGAACTTCAATTACTTTGAGAAAGCCCCTTACGCCAAGGCTAATACTAATCAAAGGATCAAGGCAAAATAGAATGAAACATGAAGCCAAGATTGAGTAACTTAGATTTCTCTTAGTGCCCTGGCTCACACCAGCTTGAAAGCTGCCAGAACCCTAGATGGGGTAAAAGAATATAATTACATGCTTGTTTGTATATATGTGTTTGAATTATTCTTAATATTGAAATGTTTTGTTTAACCTGAGTCGCAATATGCAATGCAAATATACATCTTATTTTTCACTTTGTAGTTGAACAAAGTAAATGTAGCTGAAGAGTGCCTCAAAATGTATTTTCAAAAGGCAGAATCAGGGAATGAGTGCCTTGGAAGGGCATACATGTGTCAAGCACAGCTTAATCAACCAGAGTCTGCCAAGTTTCCGGTGAGTTTAAATATGACCTCCTTTGCAAGACTGCAGAGTGTAGATTTTTCCATGCTCTCCAAGTCGTGTATCTAGACAGAAGTGATGCTTGAGACATTTGTTAAAGGCATAAATTGTTGTAACATGTATATCTGCTGAAAACTTGATCTGCTCATAGAAAAATGTACATGGAATTTGCATGCACTAAGATTGTTCTTTGGTGCAGATTACCTTTTACCTGTAGTTTTGTTAACTACATAAGTCAGTATTTAAATTAGTAACTATTCTGTTTTTACAGGATTTGATGTTCAAGGGGTTTTTATCAATCTTTTTATCATTGACTAAATAATATTAGAACACCGTTATATATTTTTTCTATGCTTCCCAAGATTGGAACTCATTAAAAAGTTTGTATATATTAAGATTGCTACATTACTTGCATTTTGTTGCTATATTTTACCTTTTTGGATTACAGGAACAGCTTGAAAAATGTGCATCATTCTTATTGAAAGCAATCAACTTTGGGAAAGCAAATAAAAAGTGAGTATGGTTTTTTACCTTATATAATGGGTTATTTTGCCATTGTTTTTGATTTGATTCCCTATTAAACTTTTGTTAAGAGTTGCTATGCCTTTTGTTGCTCAAATGTGGTCTTGTAGGCTCTACTTGACAAAGATTAAGCAACACAAATAGGGTAGATTGGATGCTACAGATTGGCTATCTACCTTTCTATTCTGTCATTTCATTGCATATAGATGTACTTGATTAATCACCCTTCCTCTCTGAACAGAAATAATACCTATATGCATGGATGCCAAAGGGCAATTAGGCTTAAAGATAAGATCTTTATCAGTGAAAGTCATATAATCTCAGTTGACTGAAGACAGAAATTTAAATGCAAAAGAGACAAATAGCATTGTTCAAAGTGCCAATCTAAATGTGTTGTTATGATCTAGTGCTTTTTTAGAAAATGTGTCTCAGCCTACTCTTCTTATTTTAAGTTTAAATGTATTGCTCATTTTTTAGCATTTCATTGCTTTTCATTTCCACCAGGCACCATTATCTAGTTTACAATGGATCTGTACTTTACTGGTCATTTGCAAGACCCTTTTTGAAGCCAAACTGCCAACATTTGCTGGCAAAGACCTTGCATCAGATTGTAAAAGCACTTGATGACACTGATGATAAAGATTATGATTGGAGGGCACAGCTAATGGTGTAAGTAATTTATACCACAATCTGTGTGCAGTTTTGCATATCATATACAGATAATCATACAAATCTTGTTTATGATACAATTTCATGCAAGTTCAAAGTACTTTCAGAAACATAATAAGGAAGATGTTCTGAGCTTAAGATAATTAACTAAAATTGATCTTTTTAGTCAAATTTTATTCATTCTGTTTCTTCTTGCCTTCCTTGCCCTTTTTATCATAATCGTTCCCTCCCTCAAAACATTTGTTTAATCTCCAAGTTTTTGTTTGATTAGAGCTCTCATTGAGTGTTATCTTGATGGTGGTAAAAAAGAGGATGCATCTCAAGTTAGCACAGCAGCTGCTTCATTTGCAAAAGCATATTGCCCTCAGATGTACAAAATAGTTTTATCGTTGCAGGTAGGCTTTCTTTGTGGGTCTTAATATTTGATTCATGAGCAAATGAATGAATGAGTGAGCAAATAAAAGAATGACGGGATGAATGAACGAATAAATGAATGAATGAATGAATGAATGAATGAATGAATGAATGAGTGAATTAATGAGTGAATGAATGAATGAATGAATGAAAAAATAAATGAACAAATGTGTGAATGAATGAACACTTTTCAATTGTGTTGAAAATGTTTACTTCAGGTATTTTTCCTATGATGGTATGGTGGACTGGATAAGAGCTGAAATTTGGATTTGAAATAAACTATCATATGTGTATTTAAAGTGATGTGGGAAGAGAAATTGCACATCAGCACCCAATCACTTCTTTCTTCACAAATGAGTTTTTGTGTCTCTTCATAAGCAACATTTAAAAAAACTCCCACTTGAAGATGACCTGATTTAATTCAACAAAAAGTTTAATAAACAGGGATAATGCTATTTCAGCTTGCTTTTATTCCATTGCAAGTCATTATCCTCAGTTTTTTTACAGTTTAGAAATTAATTCTTTTCAGGTTCAGCACAAACTGATCGATCAATCGAAACTTTTCAAAGATTCGAAACAAAGCACTGATGTGGCAATATATCTCAGAATTCTCAAACTAAAATCGTAAGTCCTCCTATGCAACTGTATTGCTCTGGAAAACTCCTATATACCTCAGGGATATTAACTGAAACTATAGTAATTTTACTGCTTTTCTTGTTTTTCTGTCATGTTGCATTGTATCTTTGTGTATTGCATTGTATATTTGTTACACACACACATTTTTGGAAGCGTTTATCGAGTTTTTGCTACAACTGCGCATGACTGAAATAGTTTCACTATTCAAACCTTCTAAACAATATACATAAATATAATGTATCGCACGCTCAGTGTGAAACTTTTTTTTTATCTCATTCCATTAAAAATTTACTATGCATGGTGCTGATTATTCTTCCTACAAACTACTTAACAATACTTTTCAATACTGCAAGGTCGATACAATGAGAGGCAAGACTGTGACTACCCCATTGCTTTTACAATATAATCTAACTACCTTCGTTTTTACATGAATACTACAAACGATAAAAATGGGGAAATAGTAAAAATGAAACTTTGCACGGCCTAGATAAAACACAGTGTCAATAATGCTATTCGCTGCAAAGTTGCGTCTTTGTTTTCGCGTGAGCTGGACAGTGTTGAAGGCTCGTAGGACAAAACATTTGACTGCAATCTGCCAAAATTTAGCAGTTGAGAGTTAAGTAGCTCAAATCTTACAACTTTCCTGTAGACCATCTTTTTGTCTCAAAATTCTACCCTGTTGAACGATCTGTTATTAAAGCTTAAAGGGAAGCAACTGTCTACTTGTATGCTCATTTAATGCGTGCGTAATGCCACATTTGCTCTATGCAGGCCAGAAGTATGTTACTGAATTTCACACCATTGCTTTAAATCAAAATTTGCTCTGTCATTTAGGATGATCGAAGGCGGTGAGAAAGTAGATATTGATATGGAAATTGATAGATTGTACCGGACAATTATCAATGACGGCATTGAACCGCAAGGAACTGGTAGATCAACAAGATTGGGCCAAATAACATCTGTTGGACCGATTACACAAACGGAAAAGTATGACACAATATATCTTATTTTTATTTGATAATATTCTATCTTCTTTGTAATTCTTCTGGTGAGTGAGGTTTTCTCTTTGTATCGACAATTTATCTCATGATGGTTTGCTATCACGTAGCACGTTTAATCAGTGATATACAACTATTCTTTTTTAGGTCATCTCTCTTATTAGATCTTACCAAGCTTTGTTTAGAGCATGATAGGGTTGGATTAGCTGAAGAGTACGTCGCAGCAGCTATGGGAGCTGCCAAGGTATGGCTTTCATCATCTAACAAGCAATTCTTCAACCGAATCCAGAAATCATAACAGTTTTACAGCCGGCAACTGAGAGGAAAGTTGCAGCAAGCAATAGAAAGTATAGTGCCCCACCCATGCCACGCCCTGCTCATCTTCATCGAGGAGTTTTCATAGAATATGAGCTCTTAGAGCCACGAAACTGTGAACAATGTTTTTGGCTCTGGAAAGCAGTAAGCACCTGCAAACGTAGAGATTTTCTATTTCCATTTTGCATCGTGAGCTTAACTTTAAAATTGCACGAAAAGCTCCCCATACTTATAATTACATATATAGCTCTACATTTATCAAACATTTACATGTTGAGTATGAAGAATAATATGAATTTGGTTTCTTTGTCCATGAGAAAGATTTGGAATAATATGAGCAATATTCTTTTCCCAATTTTTGTTAAAATTAGTCAAAGTAATCCTTTTACAGTTGCATGCTGTGTAACAAAATTGGTACTATTAATGCCTTTTTATGCAAAAAATCTTATTAAATAAAAAGCACTTTTTTATTGCTACTTTCGTCCCTGAAGGATTCAGTTGTGGGATTGGAAGTTGAGTTTCTGAGAAGTGAAATTGTTGCACAGAAATTAAAAGAAAAGAAAAGCCAGTACACAAAAGCCAGTGTTGAGGTGAGTTATCAGCAGGACTTGCATTACAAGATCTATACGATTTATCACGGTTTATGATGCTGCACTCCATTGATACCATGATAATATTAATTTCATACCTCAGCAATGATTCTGAGGAGAAGGAGATTGGATCTCTGTTTTTGAGGAAGATTTTCTGGTACGCTCCATAATTTTTGCAATAACGACAAGTAGTTCTGTAGAATCTATCACTTGGAATAATCTTTTCAGGACATACCAGTCTACCTTCTTTCATGAATTTCAATGTTACAGCACAAACAGTTATATCTTTTTGCTGAGTACAATGGCATTGAAAATGTTATAATGCCATTGAAAATGCTGCTTTTTGTTGTCTTTGCAGAAAAGGATTAATGCCATTAGGAAGTTAGAAGAGAGTCTTGCATCTGCCATTCGTATTAAGATCCCTACTCTTATACAGGTCAGTTTTTCAAATTGTAGTTTTCATATTTCACGATGTATGTATCTGTTTTCTACCTTTTTTCAAGTTATTTTTCCTCCCTCTTTTTCTTAATTGCTGTATTCATCCTTGTTCTGTTTCTTCATCTTATTTGCCAGAAGGTTGTTACGCACTTTTATGTTATTATTATCCCTTAGTATCATATAAGCTAATGTCGGGTGTATTAAACTGAAGAAAAATAAGGGGAACATTGTGAAAATGTGGTTTGAGTGAAGAGCTGGTGAATATCTGATCATTATCCAAAGTATTAAAGAACTAAATGGGAAATGCATAATAAACTTGGAAGCTTTAGCCCTTGTGGCTGTTAAGATGTTGATCTTTAACATAGCACCATCTGGGGCAGTATTTTTAAAGTAACCAAATACTTTCTTTTTTAAGGTTGGATGTGTCACAATGTGGAATCTTTGCTTGCCATTGCTCCAAAAGGATTTTCGAAAAGCAATCAAAGCACCATTGAATTTGGTCGCCGAAGCTCTCGAAGACATCGACAGGTTTGCTTTGAAAGATGAATCTAAATTCAAGAAATTATGTAAAGAATTTATTTGTATTTAAAAATTGGATTACTCAGATGTTGCTGGTTTTTTGTTTCTGGTTTTCTACAGTTTCTGGTTGCTACCATAGTAATAAATAAATTGTCACTTTTTATAAATGAATCCATTGTTGTAGTGCATTAATAATTGAATGAATGGGTAAATAAATGAATGAATCAATTAATCTTTGTTCCGCAAGTTGGAAATATAAGCTTATAAGTCAATTATTGATTTTTCAAAGTTTAACAGATGATGGCTTGAATGAATGAATGGATCAATGAATTTACAAATAGGGCCTATTTACAAAGGACAAATTTAGCCCGCTTATTTGGATGGAAATATTCAGAGGAGATCTAGTTCCTGGCCTCTTTCATTTAGTTACGAGGAGTTCACTATCTGTTCGGATTGTTAAGTGAGCTGGTAAACCTTCACAAAGACAAGCTCTATTTCAACATCAAACGAGCTTTACATGATTACAAACTAGCTTTTACAAACTAGCTTTTACAAACTAGCTTTTACAAACGAGCTTTATGCCTTTAGCAAATTCTCTGCTTAAATTTTTATCCGATAGGAAGACATCACGTTTTCTACGCCGCCTCCTATTCGAATCGAGGGATATATGCACATTTTATTGCGTTCTAATGAGATCTATTTTCTGACCACACGATCTAGCCTGCTAAAATATGTCTAGCACAGTAACCTCGAGGCCAAGAGAAGGCTGGTAGAATTCAAATTCATTTTTCTGAGGTTACTAGCCTTTCTACATAAAATTTATGCTAACTTGGGTCAAAGCTGTTCTCCTTGGTATCTAATCATTGAATTTTCTGCCACATCATTTCTTAATTTTTGTAGCCTGTTACTGTTGATGCGTTGTCAAATTCACATCGAATTGGCCAAATGTGAAGAGGATAATGAACAACTTGAGTCCGCGATGAACCATTTACGAAAAGTACGTTCCACTGAAATAATTACTGTTACTTAGTTTCAGGGCGTACAACAAAACATAGAATTTTAGAATTAGGATAGAATGCCAATGTATCACAACATGATAAGATTTGTTCATTGTTAAAACGGTGTAGACCTAGACCTAATTGGCAAATTTCTCCTTAACAGCTATGACAATTATGATTTCATCAATGGAATAATCTGAAGATCGCATCAAGCGTGAAACTTAAAATGAAACTGTCGCATTCTGTTATTAAGTTTATCATAGCTCTGCTTCTGTGGCATCGAAGACCAATTTTAGTAGACTGGTTAACAGTACTCTTCATGATTTCATCAGTATATATTCAGTAAAATCCGTATGGAAAAGCAACTAGCGAGATTAAAAAGCTACATGCCATCCATACCGGGATGGGACCGTCTTTGGATAATCCCATCTATGGGTGACACATGCAACTTCAATCATAAATAAGAATTCACAGCTTTTAGACTAGTAGAATTCTAACTGACAATACTAGTAAAGAAGATTTTCATAGCATAATACCATAGTATTATTACTGCTTAATATTTTATTGACTGCTATTTTCTTTCTCTATCAACAGGCCCTTGAACTAGACGACACTGGGCTTTATAGAAGCAGAATTGAGAGTTCTTTGCATAGGCTAGAACTAAGATCAATGTTGTATCAACTCCCTGAAAGGCCTGAAGACATTGCTGCATTGGTTATTGAACAGGTATTTTCCATATTCTGTCTCCTTCCAATTCGAAAAAGTATTATACGGAAAGGGTAAAGTGGACTGTAGTCATTGACTCACTAGTAGCACAGTATGGTTTTGTTTCTCTAAAGAAACACAGTACCCTAAGAAAAGCTCCTTAGAATTTACGGACGTTATGCTGTACAACGATAATAGAAAGAACTCTGCTGCAGCTTAGAAGGTGGAAATTTTTTTATTTGTGATAGAGCACATTGCCCTGGTTGTAAATTGATATGTAATTTTCCAGGCTGATTATAAGTAGTTAGATAAATATAAATATAGTTATAAATATAAATATAAATATAAATATAAATAACATTAGGTAAATATATAAAATGGACTGGAATTAGATCCAAATTTTTGTTCTTACCATAGGCTAGAACTACAAAAGAAGCCGGAAAACTGCAAATGAAGCGAGCTTCTTTGGTTAAAGCTGGTTTGGCACTTGCTCCGGATTCGTTTGGTTTGGTGATGGATGGGGAATCAGGTTTATCCATGTCTCGGAATGGCCCATCCAATCCACAGCAACTGGCTGACAAAGTTACAAGATACCGCAAAAGTATCAGCATTATACCAGGGCATATTAAAAGACTTGGTAATGAGAATGACAGAGAAAGGTAAAAACATATTTATTTGTATAGATTGCCAATATGAGTTTTCAGAGATCGCCCGCGGGTAATTATTCCTGTAGAGTGCATTGCAAATTTTTCCCACATCCGCAAATCCTCTTATCCTCAAATGAGGTCATGAATCAGCGAATGAAAAATAGAGAGATGAATAATTAGACAAGTAAATGAATCTGCGATTGACCTTTTCAGTTAATATTGATGTTTTGTTAAAGATATGAATTGATTGATGAACGGCTTGATAGCTGAATGGTTGGGTGGGTCAATGAGGATGTGAATGCATCAATATTTGAAGGAATCAGAGTTGGATTGACTAAAGTGTTGATTTAATGAGTTTAAATTTGCAGCGAGAAAAACTATCTGAAAGTAGATCATCTAAATTTTAGGTCACTAGGAAGATATTTTGTTTTCTTTGATATTTCTGGACTGGTTTCACGCATTCCAAGCGGCTTACTGTATTTGCCTCAATTTAAAATCGTTAATACTAGATCCTTTACATTTGTTGGGCTTATTCCAGATAAATCGATTCAGCTTAGATGCTTGCCCATTTGATGAATGAATTAATGAATAAATGAATAAATGAATAAATGAATGAATGAGTGAATGAATGAGTGAATGGATGAACGAACACCCTAACGAATATATGAATGAAATGCAATACTTGGGGCTATGGTACCGAGCGAATGAATTTGTTGTAGACAAACGTAAACACCAAATAGGTTAATGATAACTTGGTTGGTCCCTTCACAATTTTGGCTTGTTTGGTCCCTATATTACTGCAAGCATGATCTATTCTGCTCTACTGACCAACTAATCTCAGTGATATGATAAGCTGGAATACGGTCCTGCGAATACCGGTACAATTTAAACGTTTGTTCCGCTTAGGGCTCTCATTTGGGCTGACCTAGTGAAAACAGCCAGGAAACAAAGCGTCTGGGATGTTACGAGAGTTGCTGCAAAATTCTGCTTGTTGTACGATGACGGAAGATGGGAAGGAGCGAACAGGGCAGCAAGTGCCAAGGATGATAACAAGGCAGCAGGTCACAATGCTAATGGAAATGGCACTCGTCACAACACGCCTTCTGGTAAACGGAGTGTTGAAGAAACTGAAAAGACGTCTCAAGATGACACTGATTTGATGCAAATCATTGCAGAAGTGCACTTCATATATGCAGAGGTAAGTGCAGTTATTACTGAAGTATCTTAAGCATATTAATTGGCGGAGAAATTACCTAAATGGCAATGCATAGCAATTATTAGTATGATGGAATGTTTTTCAAGGAATGCCTCTCTTCAAATATTCACCTTCAAAGTAAGGGAGCAACTTTCTCACTATGAAGTGTTTTGTTATTGCTTACGCTCATTACAAGTTTCTGCTCGACTTAAGTGCCTGCATTGAATCTGTTTTTCTTATAGTAAATGACAAATTTTATTCTGTGCATGCAGGCTCTCGTACAGCTTTTGCAAAGTGAAGGCGTCAAACTACTGGAAAGCCCAACACCAATAGAGGATTTGTCTACCAAGCCAAAGAGTCGAGAAGGAAATGCTAAAAAAGTTGAAGACAGCCGGGAGTGGACTATGTACAGGTACCGAGAATAAATTTCATTACATTGCATTACACTATATTAAATTTCATTATATTACACTACATTATATTACATTACATTACATTACATTAACTTACATTACATTACATTACATTGCATTACATTATATTACATTACATTACATTGCAGTACATTGCATTAGATTACATTGTCTTTTCTACCATTTTATATTGATACACTGAATATTTATATCTTTCTTTTGTGTGATCATTACATTTTTTGATACATTTTTCTATTACAGTGAATGGACCCAGTCATTAAGTAACAGTGCCCTGGAAGGTTTTCGTCGAGGGGCGAAGTTAGGCGCTGATCTAAATGCACCTTGGCTGGTCAGCAATGCCGGCATATACTTATGGAACTACATCAATCATATCTTGACATCTGGTGATTATGCAAGAGTAATTGAAGTGTTTCAGCCAATTTACGATAATCTAAAGAATCTTGGTTATCTAGAGTGAGTACTTTGATTGGTTGTACATCTTAATCATAATCATGTGAAACAAACTGAACAAGTTTGCCAGTTCTAAGAATCAGCAATTTTCATTCCGGGAACATTTGTCGATTGTTTTATCAATTGGTTTTTAGAACTATTATTATTATTATTTTTATTATTATTATTTTTAATTATTTATACAGGGTGATACATTCAGTTAATATACACTGATTTACAATGTGCCCTGTTAAAAAGAAAAATAAAATCGAACCTAATTACACGCTCATAAAAACGGAAAAAATTTTTACCTAAAATTTTTAACTAATGGTGAAGCGAAATTTTCAGTGAAACGAAGCCATAATACCGCGTTACAGCAATATACCTAATCAAAGTTTATCGCTTTTAGTCTTCTACGCTCAATATCCCTCTAAATGAGGGGATCGCGAACAGTTTTTTAATAGAATATATTTCAATCGGATGTGATGGGTGTGTTTTTATTAGTTTTTTAGTTCTTTAATTCATTAGTTTCTCCGCTATTTTTTTACACATAATTCTTTAGCTCATAAATCTATCTGTGATCTTTCTTTCTTCTATCCTTTATTATCATTATTGTAATTAGATATTTGAGAATGAAATTGAACTTGGAAAAAATTGGTTAATCAATTAATTGGCTGTACGAATCGTTGAAAAGTATTTTGCAACTGTTTTGTTGGATGTTTTTGCTATTCAATTATTATCCAGCTACTTCATAAAGATGCTAAATAATGTTAATTTATGTTAAATTGTGTTTAATTATGTTAAATTATGTTAACTGTGAAGTTATTATAATACCTTTCCATTCCCTTTTAGGAATGTTTCGTTTTTTTGTGAATTCGCCCATGCATTAGCTTGCGGCTACATGCAGCGTCACCTACCAAGCTCAAGACAAGCATCACCAGTGCCTGGTGAAAAGGAAAAGAAACAGAGAGGCGGAAAACAAAGTGCATCACCAACACACGTCAAAAGTAAAACTTACATACCAGTCAACGATCCTGAAGCAATAAGTGAATTGAAACAAGCTTTAGAGGTAATTACTGAGGTGTTTTTATGTAATGGTGCGCCTTAAAGGGTTTGTGCAAAGTTAAAGCCTTACATTTCAGCGAGGAAAACTATCTGAATACAGATGATGAGCTTCAGGAAATCTTAAGATCACTAAGAAAATCTTAAATATTTATGGACTGGTTTTTCAAATTTAAAGCTTATTTTGCTTGCCTCAATTTAAGGTTAATCTTAGATCTTTAATCTTAGGTCTTTAATCTAAGATCATTTATCTTAGATCGTTCTTCTTAGATCCTTAATCTTAGATCTTTAATCTTAGATCATTAAGCTTAGATTGCTAATCTTAGATCCTGTATATTTGTAAGCTTATTTCAGGTAACACGATTCAGTTTAGATGATTGCTTATAACAGTATGCACTGGTAATGATGACTGTAATCCTATGGTTGTAATCTGCTGGCAATACCAAATTGTATAACCTGATGATTATATCAGGTCCTCTCAGAAATATGTATTCTTGATTGGTTTGTTGATTGTACTAATTTTGTCATTTTGCAGAGGGTTTCTCGAAATGACACTAGCAAAGCGGGTACAAGTGCAACAAGTGGAACAATAAGAGATATATTTTCTTGTTGGTAGCATATGTGACATTGAACGAAGGATACAAGAGAGTAGGACGAGGGTTGTAGCAAATGAGGTGAAAAGCAACGATCGACCCTGGCACCCGTTATCTCTCTTGTTCGGGGCGTACTGGTTTACCAGCTTAAGGCTCATTGCATTTGCAGTTTGAGCAAGCGCTAGCATCCCCTCACCTTACTTCTGAGTAATGTCACTATGCTCCATATCAAAAGAAAATCATATGCTCTAAAAATTTATACTGCAGCAATGCAAAGTACGAGTTTCATCAGCATGTTGCACTGGTGATCATACGCTTCTGTCATAACATTATATCATGTTTTTTTGTGTATTTACAACCTGATAAGGTTGTGATTACACGTGAAATCGCATGGAATTGGTATTGCTGTAGCCCCAGATTGATACCAGATTGCAGCGTGCCAGAAACTAATTGATGTGGACTGAACTTTCGAATAATCTAAGACGAGAAGTTTTAAAAAAGTTTACCTTGAAATCAATAATCATTGGAATTCTAAGAAAATCTTCGTTTTTCTGTCTTATTTCAGTAACACTTGTTAAGGTTATTTTTCATGGTTAAACAAACAGGTCATTTTTCGTGGCCAATACATGAAGAGATAAGGTTATAGGAATTTAGAGACGCCTTTTTGTAATACATTTAGAGCGAAAATGTTTAAACTAACCCATTTTCATAATGCCATTGCAAAATGAGCCCAAAGATTATGCGCCTAATCGATGTAGCTTTCATTTTGTTGATGAGTTAGTTTTGAGTCAATATTGGTACCCGCTTTACACTTTTCTAGATTTTAGAACACGCATTGAACTTAACAAGTGGAGCAGATACGCGCTGTTTAGTTCCAATTGCCAATCGCCATCCACTTATCAAGTCATGGGTACTTTGTAAAATGTTGGCTGGGCAGCTGCTACCAAAAAACCTAGGACATGATGACGAGGTAACGTTTGATTATTTAGTTTTCAATATTTAATGATGTTATTGGTAAACTGCTTAAATTTTTCATTTACGATTAAGACTAGACTTGCTATGTGTTGGTTTGTTTGTTTGTTTGTTCGTTCAGAATACTCTGCATTCAATGCTCGTTGTATATTTGATTGTACAAATACATTGATGAATTGATTGGCTGATCGTTCAAATGAAAAACTGCGCGATTGATTTATTTATTGGTTGAATGATTGATTGGTTGATTTGTAAATTGATTGGTTGGTTGTTGTAAAGGTAGAACAGTGTATTGGAGAACTTTCGCTAGGTTGCAAACCAATGGCAGTTAGTACTTTAATGCATATTGCTTTTCATCTGTATGCATTAAATTTTTTATGCCTTAATTTGCTCTATGTACTGCATTCTGTTAAGTAACATGTTGTGGTCACAATTAACTACTTTTATACCTCCACGCTTTTTTAAAGTCCATAATTAAAGATATATATCCCTAGTATCAACATATATTACTTAATCTCTATACAGTATTCTTCTTTTATGGCTTGTTAATTAAAATCTTTGAGCATTTGATGCCTTGGCTGCATAAAAATTGTTATTGATATCTCATGCTAGATTTTTTCTTATATTTAGAGTCCAAACAGTCAAGGGCCGATGAGTAAGTCACTCTGTGCCATAGAAGCTCATGTTTTGCAGCAGCGATATGGCTTTGATATGACAAATTGCCCTGGCCTATTCGAGGTTAGTTACAGCATTATGTCTTAAATACTTCCTGCAATATGACAGACAAATTCAGATTAACTCTTCAGTTAACACCAATCTATTAAATTCATGATTTTCTGTTTTCTCTGGAACGATCATAGGAATTTTGAGCTGACATCTATCGCAACGATCCTAAAAATCTATGCATTTTTTCAGACATCCTTCTCGCTAAAAATATTGCTTGTTTTAGCCTTCCTTCACATGCTTCATGTTTTCCTTTGATGATGTCAAACTGTCATGTTAATTTATTTGTAGACTCCCCAAAGTCCAGAAACGTTTTCAACCTTCCTCCGTACAAGAACATAGCCAAAGGCAAATCTTCCTTACAAGATAATAGAATATAGGCATGGCTTGGTTGTGTCATAAGGAGTTTCTATTGTTTTTCTTGGACCTTCCACCGGCTAGTGACCGTGTGACCGTAATTTTTTCATAACTCTGACCCTTGCAAGAGGTTTAATCACACTGGCAGTTGCTTAGACGTATTTTCATCATCCCATCATAGAGCCTTGAAATTGTATCCAAATTCTAGACCAAAAGGACTGGTTTTCTTGAAATGATGGAAATTGAATTTCTACTTAATTTCTTCTTGTTTTGCTGTGTTTTATTAATGGTCACGTTTTAGCCAGATGTTTGATGTTAGTCTAACTTTTTTGATTGATTCAACGTCCGGAATTTTTAGACCATAAAGCTGGTGGAGAATTGCAAATGGACGGATCGCCTTGTTGAGATCGAGGCCTGGACACGGCTAGCATCTTTAGCCTCGAAATCATCATTGTGTCAAATTGTTGTTCAATGTGGAGAAAGAGCTCTCGAGCTGGGCAAAATGTCAAAGCCAGTGAATTTTGACAAGCTCTCTGAGTAAGTCGTCATTGATATGTACTGAAAAAGCAGGTTGTCATCATGTGCTGCATGCCTGAAATTTTAGTTGCAATTTGTGATACATATGTGGGTATAATTAAGGGTTTGGAGAAGGGAACTTTGATTTAAGTTGGAAAATCTTGAAGATCGACAATACTTTTGAGAACTGATCTCCGCCACTGCAATGATCAGCGATATTAAAGAAAACCGTGGATTTAAAGAGAGTTAAGGCATTGTGGCTAGAAAACATGCACTGTATAGTATTGTTTGCGATTATAGAAGCACTAAAAATGTGTTATTATGAGGGCATATATTCGCTATGAAGATAAAGCAAATTGTCTCGAATTTTCATTATCATAAATAACAAACAAAATACGTTTATATTTTCAAAATGAATGTTACTTCAGTTGTACTTTGCTGTAAGGTGTACTTCTTTATTGCATGTGAAGGAATCTTAAAATTTTAAACCTCAACCTGAAAATTTCCTTGAAATGTAGACCACTGTGCCTGTATAGCTTGCAATATGCTGGTGTCCATGTAAAGGTTTCCTATATTACAAAAATTGGCATTAATATCTCCTTGCGCTATAGCATTTTCTGTCATACAGCTTAATATAATTTTGCTACAAATGTTTCCAACTGCTCTTTTTAGCGTCTTGAAACATCAGTTCAAACTTGAACAAGAGCTTCTGTACTACTCATCAATGCTAATGGGTGAAAATCTAGTAGCAATTATGCATGGAAGAAATGAAACTCGCCACAGAGCACTGAGTCACTTTTTAGATGCGTGCAGGTAAGAGCATCATATTATCTTATCGATGTATCAAACGTGGGAAATTTTCGAACGATAATGAATAGCAGGTCGTACAATAACTGTTTGGTGGATTCGGTAAGTGTTTGCGATGTCAATCATGACAAAGAAGATGTATATGATCATGACAATATATGATGACTTTGATTCCAAGAATGCAGGACTTTTTCAAAGCTTCTGATGTTTTGATATCCAGATTGACACAGCTGCTAGTTTTTGCTCTCGCTCATCGTTTTGCATAATTCCGGTACTCAACTTTATCAATCCTTCTTGCAAGAGGGTGCAAATTCCCTTCAGAAGGGCGTTATGAGAGCCACTGGATGGTCTCAGAGATCTATAGTGCGGACTCGAATTCTCTTTATCGTTTAGGAGCAAAATCAATTAGATTCTTAAGTACTCTGGATATCTGCGCAGCAGACTACTGAGTAAACCTCAACTTTCCTGATAGTTCCCGTGCTTTGTTATATCTAATTTACCGAAGATACTATAAATGTTGATAGCTTTTAAGTTCCTTTTCATTTTATCTTTCCAATAAGAACTAGATCGTCTTGCCGCCATGCAAGCATGATTCCCATCGGATGAATTCTGGAAATTGAACACAAAAATGTTACTTGGCTTACGTGTTTTACATCTGTTCGTTCTACTAATATTTTCGCAGGTTTGCAACAAAGGCCAGAAACTATCGACTAGCTTTAAATGCAGCTCAACATTATTGGAACACATGCCAATATTTCATACTGACACCAATTGAGAGGAAGCTTCTCAAGGAGCCAATCAAAGGCATTCTAAAATGTATAACTGATGTTTGGAAGTATTCAGAAGTGACAGAGGTACAGATCTTTTTGTTACAATATGTTTACACCCTCCTTTTTTATCAAGACATACAAAGCATACAGTCATCTATCAGGCACTGCACAACGTGAATAAAAGTATTTCATAGCATAATTTTAATACTCTGTTTCTCTTATGCTTTCTAATTCTACACATTTTCAATGCTAGTTAGAGGTCAACTGCGAAACAAGCTTTAGTTATTGGTTTCATAGGTAGTTTGTGATTGTATTGTTAACTTTACCTTGGTTACATGTCTTGTATGGAATGGCTGCGGGGTAATCAGGATACTTTGCACCACGGGGTATTGTCTTTGTAGTGTAGTAAAGTGTTTTGTAAGTATTGTTTTGGGTATCTCGTCCTTGTATGCATTATCTTTTAGATTATAGAAAAAAAATTTTCGAATATTTTTACGTAACAGCGAATAGTAATGATCGGTGTAAAAAGAAAGGAAATCATTGCCCCCATTTAATTCTCAAAACAAGCGAGACATCAGAAGGCGCCGACTGACATATATAAGTAGCTAATGAAATTCACATCTTCATTTTTTTCGTGTTATGTTTCTTCCACGTCTAGACATTTATCTTTAACAAATTTTTTCTGCCAACTTTTAAGCCATTACTTAACGTTAGTTATTTTGAGGAATCTCAAATTAACGAGATCTATTTCATTGTGACTAGTAAGGTTTCGGCTTTTTTGGTGGAACCAGATGATTTTTAAGTATGTTGGCTGGGTTGTTATTCAAGTGATGAATGTGAAAAGGGTGTATCTTAGTCTGGTTCTAAAAGAAAGCTAGACGTTCCAAAGAAAAGGTCAGCAAATAGACAAAAATGCTTTTCTTTCAAGGGAGCTGAACTATGGAATAGCCTTCCTGCTGTGTCTAAGACGGCATCCTCCTTGGGTGGTTTTCAAATCAATACAGGGTTAAATATTTCCTTTTATATTGTAAATATCATGTTATTGTAAATAAGTTTTTAATATCATGGTTTCTTATTTTCTAGTTTTTAAATTGTATCTTGGGACTAGTTTTTATTGGAGCACCACGAATTGAGAGCAACAACAATTTTAATCTAGTATTCCACCATGACATTAATGCATTATTAAAGACAATTTATTGAAAGAACAACGTTATTTTTTATCATTCCCAGTCCTCTTTTAATTTATCGCATTGTAAAAAAGTATGGCGGAGCCCTAAAAGGGGACTGAGAAAAATTAAAAAACCCTTTGTTCTCATATTTAATCAGCGTTGAGACAGATTGCCTTTAAAAGATTCCACAGGTACCAGCAAAAAAAAACATTCCAAAAATTACTAACATTAAAGATTTTCACTTTCTAACCTTTCCAAAAATTTTACTCAATCAGGATGAAGATCATCATTCTGACGACAAAGAACAAGAACAAAAAACAAATAAACCATCGAGTGTTAAGCAAACATCGCCAAGCGCAAAGAAGAGCCCCAAAAAGGGAATTAAATCGGCGAAGCACAGTTCGCATAGTAGCACACATGTTCGCATAGGTGGTGAAGATGTTTACGAACAACTGGAGAGCTCAGGATCTTTGAGAGACTCGCATTTGGCACTTCGTGCTGCTTTTTATGGAGTGCTTTTCCATGCCTACGCCGATATGGTTTGTCAATATATAGCATTGCTTCGTAATATTTCATTTCAACTAGGTTGTTCTGGCCCAACCTGTGATCTCTAGTTGTTTTTGACCTCTCTCGTTATGATAAGCCCAATTTTGCCTCATCGCAGATAAAGACCCTTCCCCTGATCTTTGACCCTACTCTTTCTCTAACCTTTGGCGCAAATATGCCCGTGACCTTGGCCTGTTGTTCACATTGACTCTGGATATGACCCTTTGGGATTATCAGTACCTTCAAAGTGGAGGAAAAAGCGTATGGTTTCTTTTTCGAGTAAAATCATTAACACCTTTTTAGGACTACTATTCTCGATGTCAAGGAAGGAAGGTTACTTATATGGCTTTGCCTTTTCTTTTTGAATACACATCTACCTTGGGTCTTGTGATATTTTCAGTGCTGCCCTAGCAGGATTTTGATAAATAGTTCATTCAGCAACTTGTTCACTTTATAGGGTGAATGGAAAAGCGGTCTCAGAGCAATGGATGAAGCGATCAAAGTGATGCCAAGGACTCATCATAGATTGTAAGTTTTCTCACAACTTAAGCATCATTTATTATCTATACAGCAAAGAGGCATGCTCAGATGCTGCAGTAAGGTCTTGCACTGCCTCTATAATAGTTTTCTCTGAAGCGTCTTTAGCGAGAGTGTTTTGGAGTATTGAATGAATTAACTAAGTAAAGAGATCGGTCTGAGAGTTTTGGAAAACCCACTTTTCATGGTGTTTGCCACCAGGCATTTTATTGCGATGGCTTCCATTAAGTTTAATCAACAGAGAGGAGATAGGAGAAAAATGAAAAAAAGAAAAAGAAAATAAGATAAGGAAAATAAGGTAAAAATAGGGAAAGAATAATGTTACTGAATTGACAAAATGTAGCGAATTTTAGAAGCCTTTTCAATGATTTGTAGAACAATATCAAACTAAGTGCAGCAAAAACAGTGCAGTTTTTTTTTATTTCTAATCAAAATTTTGTCTTTAATTGACAATTTTCTGGTTTTTCCCACAAGGCTGATATTCAAGCACAGGGTTATTGTCAACGCCAGACTCGGAAATCCTGTACAATTTGACATGGGGAAATTCAAAGTAAGTATTCTTTCACAGGTTAATATACTTTATAAGTATTTCAAACTTTTCCAACATTTTCTAATAAATTTTTCCTGTTACTCTAGAAGTAATTTTTCTGCGATCAATTTTTAATAAAACCACTAAATTATTAATTTCCACTCATGTA